>APFE031558572.1:28787-57663 GCA_000404065.3 Pinus taeda
GATGAGGGAAGGGAATTTTGTTTGAGGAGAACAACTTTGATTTATTATGAATAAAGAAGATTGTTTGGTTGAATAAGGAGCCTTTGGTTTCTAATTTATTTTCCTTTGATTTTATGTGCTTTGTAACAGGGTGTTGTTGTTGGCATAAATACAAATGTGTTTTTTTTTGTGCATATTGATAACGATATAGCTTGTGATTAACCTTGGTTGTTTGAATGTAATTCTTCATCATAGTTAACTCATGAGAAGTCCTTGATTTGAAACTATGTTAGACATCAGTTGCAAGCTTTATTTGTTTGAAAAGGAATGTGTATTCATGTATGAGTAATTTAATTACAATTCAGATTTAATGCAGCCTTGTTCTTATATGAACCAGTAATTGATTCATTTGGACTTGGAATTTATATATGATGTTTAACCCCTTTTTGTTATGCTCCTGCAAGATAGATTAGAATAGTTACGACTAGCTTAAGTAGTTTAGATAGGATTTGATACATATAGGTTAGTTGTTTCCTTTTGTTGATTTAATTGAAGTCTTCCTCCGGGAAGCAATCTGTCAACACCTATAACAGTTCACGAGGTCCTTTAAAACCCGTTGGAACTAGCCACTCCAAACAAAAGCAGATCTAATTGGGGTCTGTGATCGGGTTAGTTCCCCTTGTTGGTATAGCGAAAATTCGCCATGTCAACAAATTAGCGCTAGAAGGAGGGCCTGAATCGCCGTCCACAACTTTTTACGATTTCATCTATAAATGTTGTTCATGGACTTGAAAATATTAATGCATGGATCATGAAGGTCGAAAAGACCCTTCCTCCCATTCAGGAAAACCTCATTTCGAAGAAGAGACACTGTGGGAGTATCCTGTCACTCATGAACAACGAGTCATAATACTTACTCGGGCTTACACTCGTTCCCTCTCTCAGCTCCCCATATTTCACTCTTTACCTCTGACAACTAAAAGAAAGCCAAGGATTTGTTCCATAAATGAAGAGACATCTGCAGCCCCGTCTCTTGAAGATATTGTACTTGAATCCTTGCAAAGTATCGACACTCCCTGGGAAGAAATTCCTAAAGATCCACTCTCTGAAGGTAATCCCTGGCCCAATTTAGGAAGCCTTGATAAAGAAAGCCTTGAAGAAACCTTCAACCAGAACATCCCTATCCATGATATGGCTAACGTTCCTCTCCCGGGTGGGAACCAACTCCCACCTACTCCGGGAGCACTTCCTCCCTAGCTCGCTCAGGACGTCGTAGCGATACATGGGTAGCAACATCCCTTACCAAAGAATGTAGAAAGAGTATTGCCTAAATTCAACCCTGAGCGGGGAGACACACCTGATAACCATATTCACTCTTTCTTCATGGTCTTGCACATGTTGGGGGTAGCCAATGAAGATGTGGTATGTCGCTTGTTCCCTTTTACCCTGATTGGAGTGGCCTCTTCATGGTACTTTAGCTTGAGAATAGGATTGATCACCTCATGGGTCACCTTTCAAGAGGCCTTTTTATACAAGTTCAGTGATGACAAAACACTTGCGGCCTTAGTTTTAGAACTATCCCATTTGAAAATGGAAGCAAAGTAAAGGTCAAGGATTTTAACATCTGGATCAACACCTTATTCAACAGAATCTTGCCTACTGCTAGACCTACAAAGGTGGTGCTCATGGAATTCTACATCATTGCTCTCCCTATCCCTACTGCGATGTGGGTCAAGAGGAGTAATGCACAAACCTTACAAGGTGCTATCGATGAATCAGTAAAAGTTAAGAATGAAATCATCAGTCTCACAGCATGTCATCATACAACCGGAGAAAAGAAAACCTCTTAGTCATCCAAGAAGAATAATGGAAGTGATAACAAAGTGGCTCAGGGAAAAGAAAGGGACACCCTAGATGTGGCAGGTTTGCATCGGATCATTTAGAAATTGACAAACATAGTCATCGATATGAAAAGGAATTCTGGAGAGAGTACAAGTGGGAATGGAGGAGATTATAACAACAGAAAACCTTTTAAACCGTTTTGGACAAAAGGTGGTCATGGTCCACTTGTGTTGTCTGCTCCACCCAATGAAGGGAATTTAAATACAGAAGAGCTGACTCTTATCAGATCGCTCCTTAACCAATAAGAACCTATAGTGGAGCTAGAGCCAGAACAAGAAAATGGGGAAGAATACCAAGTAGAAGAGCCCTTGGAAGAAGAATATCAAATCAATGTATTGTGGGATTTCTACACAAATGAGAACGACGATGACTAAGGAGACAGTTTGGCAGAAATCCACAGTAATGAAATCCACACACGAAGTAAGGGGCCACTTGCAGGTGTGATGAAGCCTGTAGACCAGACCAAGAAAGATGTTCGCCCTATGAAGGCATCCGCTCCCAAAGTTCCTGTTGAGAAGGGTAGACCTAGTAGTGAGTCCAAGAATACTCCTATTGCAAACTATCTAGAGAAAGAGAATACATCTCCGAGCAACGAAGGTGACTCAAAATGGTAAACCCCCACCTAAGAACGACACAACCGATATGTTTACTCTACCCTACCCTATTTATAACATTGATTACAACATTGTGGATGATCTTAAGAAATCTAAGGCTAATATCACATACTTTGATTTGCTAAAATTAACGCAGCAAAGAGATTTGCTCTTGAAAGCTATGAATGAGCAGAACTGCAAAACTCCCACCATACCAAGTAGCCAAACCAAGAAGTCAGTGTCTAGACCTGTTAGTACCCCCAGTACAGCCCAAAATCCAGCAGCAATGGAAGCCAACCTATCAAAAATGAATCGAAACCCCCAAGATGTCAATGCAACCATGATAGGAAGGAAATAAAAATAGATGACTCCCCCTTTCCCTATCACGTTTGAAATATTCAACATGAATGTTAACAATTGCTTGGTAGACTTAGGTGCCTCGTCCACTATGATGTGTTACGTTGTTGCTAAAAAACTTAATGCAATACCTAAGAAAACTAGAACTCGAATCATGCAATTAGACAAGACAAATGTGAAAGTAATTGGGGAATTGAAAGACAATACACACAAGTCATTGATATAGTTGTAGTCGACATACCTGAGGCTTATGGAATGCTGCTTAGTAGGGACTGGTTAACAAAACTAAATGGATACTTCTCAATTGATTGGTCCCATCTCTTGCTGCCTCAGAAGGGAAAAGATGATATGCTGATAGTTGATTGAGAAAGATACATGAAATTTGTAGTGACAAAGCTAAACAGTCCCAATGAACCTGTAATGTTTACCAAATCTATCCTTGGGAATTATAGTTTCAATTTTTATACCACGGAAACTTGTTTTGGAGAATTCCATGCAGAGATAAATGAAGAAACTGCAATAAACACATGGTTGGAAGCTCTTCCCCGTAGTCAAACTAATGAACCATCCTGTAATATATTAGATGATAGAATTGATTACATAGGAAGCAAGTCATTTAATATAACATTAGACTCTATATTTTGGACACTCTACTTTGATGTCTCTAACTGCCTTGAAGGCTCAGGTGTTGGGAGCATTCTCATTGACCCACAAGGGAACCAACATCCGATGGCCAGCTGGTTGGAGTTAGCGTACACCGACAACACAACAGAATACAAAGGCTTGTTTTAGGGCCTGAAAAAAACCATTGATATAAAAGGTGAAAAGTCTTAAAGTTGTTGGTGACTCACAGATAATTGTGGACCAGGTGAGGAAAAGGATACATTGTAATTCACCACACCTGGTAAGGTACCCACATGAGGTAAGGAGCTTAATTGATAGATTTGATTCTTTCAATATCACATACACACCTCAAGGGAAAAATCGAGATGCCGATCTGATGGCCGGAATGGCTGCGAGACTTTTGCCTAATCTTAAATTAAACAAGAATAAATACTGTGTTGAATTGATTTTCAAACCATCTATGCCTGATAACATCTCGAATTGGTAAGTGTTTGAAGGTGATGAACAAATCCTAGAGTTCCTGCATTGCGAAAATACATTCCAAAATGCACCCGTTGACAAAAAGGAGCATGACAAGCTTATAAACGAGAGTAAAGATGAGGAAAATGGCCATCTCAATATAATCCCCAATTCAATTGTCAAAATGGAACACTGTTATGACCTGCATGGTAAATTTAAAAAGCCAAAAGGTAAGCACACGAAATCCCAACACTTATGGTTGGGCCCATTCCAAGTTGTGGAAAAAATTGGTCAAGGAACTTACAGGTTGAAAACTTTACAGGGAGAACTGAAAAACACCCTTTTAATGGCCAACATCTGAAGAGGTACTTCCAGTAACCACCACGTGGTGGTTACCTCCTGAGTAGGTTAGGATTCATTTTATTTTCGTTGTTAGTTTAGTTACATTTTCGTCTTTTCCTTTCTTATTTTGCTGCAAAGTTTATTTTCCTTCTATTTTGAATTATAGTCCTTTTCAGCCAACTAATTTCAATCCTCCAGGCTCATTTTTACCTTTTTCAGATTGCCCCCATTCGCCACCTTCATCTTTCGCCTCCTTTATTAAATTGTTGATGAGTCTGTTGATCCTAAACCCATCATTACCTTGAAAATCAAACAAATTTTCAATGAGCCCATGAGAACTAGAAAATCAGAGGTGGATTTCAAACCGAAGCCACTCATTAGCATCCGTTGGGAACTAGGCGAGATCTGTTGATAACTTGGATACCTAGAGCATGTAGGGGCATCCTTATAAAACAAAAAATGTGTAACTACAGCTAGACTGGCTTGGAGGAACGCTGCATTTTAAAATCCCACTCAGACCTAGCCTATACTTGCTTGTAAGGTTTGCAATCATTCTCCATTGGTCCCATCCACCACACTAAATTGTCCAATACCTGTTATCTACAAATAAATATCCTTTCATGGGCTAAACTCACTGCCATACACCATGTGGCAAATCCAATTGTGCTCTAGTCCTTGTGCCTGAAACTGGAAGAACTTGTTTAAAATAAAATGAAATGTCAAGTCCTTCTGCCAATATGGAAGGACAAGTTGTTTGGGAAGCCGGTTAGAGTAAGGATTGTAGTTGGGCTCAGAGTATCGGTTGACACAGCAAGCCCACCTTGCTTAAGCAGTTTAAAAATATGGCATGATCCATGACTACACCCCATTCAATCATATGAAAACATGGCACTGAAATTCTCATATAAAGTGTTATAAACATATCTACATCAAGTTTGATGAAAAATAAAGAGCTGAGGTACACACCTAAACAGGTATTCACAAACCAATGATGGCCCCGGAAGGATTTTTGAAAGTAGGAAATAGGTAAAGGAAGGTCAATAAATTCTGTAATATTACCATTGGAGAATGCCTGTCAAAACCCTATCAGTAAGTAGAAGATATTTGTCCTTATCCCTCCTGAAGCAATTAATGTTGAAGTGGAACCCATGCATGTCCATCTGTACAGTTGGCATTTCAAGTTTACCTTAACACCCTGATGTTCTATTGATCCAAGGTTTATTTGGAAACAAAGATAATTGGTTCACCCAGCGGTTCGCCATTTGTTGTGGTCACAACCACCACCCTATTAAAACCTGCTTTGATAGAAAATTTTGAATGGGTCCCCTAGAAGTTTGATCTTTCATCTTTCTAAATGATCTTTTTTATCCCAGGGATTTTAACTCTTTGTCAAGTCAAACTTCCAATGCCTAATGGCTAAGCCTCTTGAATAAACCTTTGCTGCATGGTTCATTCATGACCTAACCTAGCCCTTCATTCATTCTCTTCATCGGGATTTTTCAATCTTCATAAGCATTCATGGTACATTTATGCCGCACATATAATCACCCCCACCCTTATTGTAATTGTTTGTGTGCTTAACCGACAAAATCTTCCATCGTGTCTTTATTCCCATCATCACTCTTTATAATGGGAATACTTTGCAAAATACACATAACATTCCTTTTCGCTTATTGCATGCAACATTGGTGCTCAGCACGTACCATGAAGCACCGAACCTGACAGCATTATAAACCATAATTTATATATTTCGGGTCTGGATCCTGTCGCATATCGCAATCGGCGGAACCTGGGGATCATATATAAAATACAGTGAGATATGGTGGACCCGCCGTATTATTAAATATAACACACATGCACACACACACACACATATATCAGGTCTAGCCTAACCGCATATCGCAATCGATGGAGCCCTAGGCCTGTGCATATTGCGATATGCGATATGGCAGACCCGCTAATCCTATTAAACATAATATATATTATCAGGCCTGTCCTTGCCCCATCGCAAATTGCTATCAACAGAGTCTGATGCTCATGCATAAGGTGCAACACCATATGGCGGACCCGACGATGGTTATCGATCCGGTACATAATTTTTGAAGTCCGCCTTAGGGTTCGGCCGCGGTTTTCCCATGTTTTCCTATGCATTCGATGAAATGTCATGGTCCTAGTTTTCAATGGAAATCTGATAGGGGCGATGTTGCATATGATTTCTCATTGAGATGTGCGATCGCAGTTCAGTCGCAGCACAACTTTGGCTGAGCCGGGGGCCGATTCTTTCGCACTCGCTCCTTTTGATTTCATTACGCCTTATCATTTTTAAAGTTTCAATGATGGCAAGAGTTGTTCTTGGGCATTTCTATCATATGTTTATAATCATAAAGCTAATGTTAATCGTCTCTGCATGCGAGGAGTAAAAGACGCTTGAGTGGATCTGAAGAGTTTAGGTATGCGGGTATGTTCTGTTTAAAGATCCGGCCTTGGGCATTCTCATTTGGGGTTCCACGCGTAGCCTCTGTATTCTAAAGGCAAAGTTGTCCCAGGTTTCATCATGGGGAGATGACACACATTCACTCCCTTTAATTAACATTTGTCCATTTCCCCAGGAAATGAAGCGCTCCAGCAGATATGCCTTTTACGTGTCATCAGTTACACTGACGGTTCTATCTCTATATATTTTGATTTGTATACTGAAAACACCATGGGGAAGTGCAAAAGTGAAAGGGAATACTAAAGTTCATCTCTAGAGGCATAAATATTACCTCTGTATATGAGGGAAGGGCTTTTTGTTTGAGGAGAATAGCTTTGATTTATTATGAATAAAGAAGAATCATTGCTTGGTTGAATGAGGAGCCTTTGGTTTCTAATTTATTTTCCTTTGCTTTTATGTGTTTTGAAACAAGGTGTCATTGCTGGATAAATAAAAATGTGTTTTGTTTTTGTGCATATTGATAATGATATAGCTTTTGATTAACCTTGGTTGTTTGAATGTAATTCTTCATCATAGTTAACTCATGAGTAGTCCTTAATTTGAAACTATGTTAGACATCAATTGCAAGCTTTATTTGTATGAAAAGGAATATGTATTCTTGTATGAGTAATTGGATTGCAGTTCAGATTTAATGCAGCCTTGTATATGCAAACTAGTAATTGATTCATTTGGACTTGGAATTTATATATGATGTTTAACCTCTTTTTTTTATGCTCCTGCAGGATAGATTATGATAGTTAGGACTAGCTTAAGTAGTTTAGATAATATTTGACACATATAGGTTAGCAGTTTCCTTTTGTTGGTTTAATTGAAGTCTTCCTCCAGGAAGCAATCTCTCAACACCTATAATAGTTCATGGGGTCCTTTAAAACCGGTTGGAACTAGCCACTCCAAACAAAATCATATCTAATTGGGGTCTGTGATCAGGTTAGTTACCCTTGTTGATATAGCGAAAATTCGCCACGTCAACAAACTGGTAGCAAAAAACCCTAAATTCACACATGTGGGAAGAGAGAGAAATGATCCCGAGACACTTCAACTTATTTTCTTCGTCCTTTCTAGATCTTTTTCTCCTTCGCTATTGTAAATCAAACTTGTGTGAGATGTGTGACTCAAATGAGGTCGAACTCCTTGTATATATAGCCTTCTTGAAGAGTCGAGTATCCCTCCCTTAGGTCAACTTGTCCTTTAGCTAGGCTCAACTTGGCCTTGGAGCCACAAATGGATTTTTCTTGAAAAAAAATAATAATTCCTTTGTTACAATGATTCCAAATGGGACTATAACACATGATATAATTTTTTCTTTGTCCTAGAATGACCTAGAAGCACGAAGAACATGCTTTTGAGCTAGACTTTAGCATGAAACCCTTGCTTTACTTAAAAATATTTTTTTATTTTCTTTCTTTTTCTTTATTTATACAAAGTATACAATGTCATGATTACAAATAGATCATTATGAATACTGAACCTAGTTACAATTTCCAACATGTTTCTCACCCACTAGTCTCGAGATTTCAATCCCATAATGGAAATTTCTTTTGCACCAATGTGGATCAGATTGCCATATATTCCCCTTATTTTTTGGGGTGAATTTATTTTCAAGCTATTGGAGATAACATGCGCTAATTTATTTCTAGTTATATGTCCAAGGAGAATAACTTATATTGTGTCATAATTTGCATTGAAATGGATTTTTCAAAAAATCTTCCCAAAGCGGTTCAACTTAACTTGGACTGTTGGTCCCATATTCAAGACCTGGATTATGAATAAGTTCCCTTTAAATGTACTTTTTTCATGAGTATGGGAACTTTTCAAAAAGTTATTTGAAGGCTCCAACTTCTCAGCTTTCTTTTAAGAGGTTAAGAGGTTAAATGTTAGAGCAAACGTGAATGTCATCAACATCCTTCCTATAGTAAAAGATATGAAGCTTTAAAGTCACCAGACAAAAAATTTATGGGTGATAAGGCTCAAGTTGATCAACCATTACCAGATCAAGTGTATCCAAAGAATATTAAATCATATGTTGATTAAAAGTATTCATCCAAGGATATTGAAAAAATCCCTATTACAGAAAAGAAAGAAGAAGTTGGAACAGCGGATGAGGAGGAGTCAAACACCCCTCTTCTTCTTCTTCCTATTCAGATGTGCTAAAAAATCATTTGCATTATTCCCCTCCTCTAAAAATAATAGGAAAGGTTGAAGCAATAAATGTACTTGGTTGAGAATTCTCTTGTCTCCCATGGGTCTAGCAGTGGATTGATTTCTCTCTCATATTAAAAATGTTTTGTTTTTGCATCATCATATGCAAGAACTTTATAAGAATCTACTCATGTTCTCAAGAAGTAGTAGATGTAAGCTTTAGCTCCTTTCTTTGTAGATTCGTGGAAGAGATTTTCTTTGTAATAATCACTATGATGTACTTGTTGCATGTTCCGAAAGAAAAGTTTTCTTAAAACAAATTTTCATTATTGTTAAAAAAATACAATATTTTCCTTCAACTTAATATGCACTTAACTTTTAAAATGATTATTCAATATTAATTATAGTAATAATTCCATTTTATTATTATTTTTATTGACCATGATTTCATTACATGACAAAGCTTATTAATTCATTAATTACAATTTAAATATAATATACTTTATAATAATAGATTTAAATATTATTTTTATTCTTTTAAATTTGTTATATTGGTATTGACTATTTAAAAAAAACCATAAATATTTATGAGGAATATATATATACATTTTTTTGTATAGCGGAATCGGTAACTAGAAGGCCTAATCGTGATGCTACCTGAGATCGAGCATGGTTGTTTCCTTATAACCATTGGAGAATTGCATCACCCTGCAAGCACAGTTCTCTGGCATGGAGGGTTTCGAACCAGGGTCGAGACACCCCATAGGAAACACCATGCCATTCTGCCAAACCCTCGCAGACTAAGGAAAATATATACATATTACACTCGACTATCCAATTATCACTATCTAGATGTAAAACCTCTCGTATAAGACCTACAGTAACTATTCATCATATACAAATGTGATTTTTCTTAAGGCTAATTAATACTTCTTTTTTTAATTACATTAAATTTGATCATTAATAATTATTATTTTTAATTATATTAATCATTTATTATTTAACACATTAGTAACTTTATTTCATTTGAAATATTAAAATGATTATTTTTTATTTTGATTATATGTAAAAAAAAACACATAAAATTTTATTATAATAAATATTTAGTATAATTTACACACATAAAATGTTGGTATAAAAATATTATTTTTAAATACTCTTTGTACAAAGACTAACCCATTTCAAATATATATATATATATATATATATAAACTTACTCATTCATATATATTAAGTAATAAAGTTAATTACAAAATATATTACAAATATATACAATCATGGTTATCAAGAGATGGTTTATTATATTAATAATGATAATGATTATATGTTGTCATGATTTATTATATTAATAATAATCATGATTATATTAGCATAGATCTTAATTTAGAAATACTAAGCAGTGAAAAAAAAAAAAAAATTAGAAATACAATATTTTTTTAATACAAATAAAATGTTTGAAAATATATTTTGAAATACAAATCTAGAATTAAAATGTTGCTCCCTCTCTATGAATTAGTTTATAAACATGGCTCCCTCTCTATGAATTAGTTTGTATCCTCCACCCATAACAAAAACTTTCTCCCAATAAATTCTACATTAATCCCTACCATATCAAAATTGATCCTAAAATCCTTGAACTGAATATCCTCACACTGACTTAGTATCCAAATTAAGAAATCATATTCTTTCCTTGATTCTCCCTATCATACCCAACTACTAATCACTCTTTCTCCGCCTCTATTATAATCTAGAAATCCCAATACACTTGAAGAAAGTCCAAAGAATAAAAATTTCAACATTTGTAATGAATTTGATGCCTTTCTTTCGACCATCAAGTTTGTGTAATGAATTTCCTTTTGACCCTATCTTTACCGTCAAATTTGTGTCTTCATGTTGTTTGGGGTAAGGGGACAAGTGCAATCCTACCATTATGTTGTATTCCAATGCCAATGCGTCATATCATAAACCCAAAATCAAGAATGTTAATGTGAGGCCAACAAGAGCAAAGTTTGATTAAAGAAAATCCATATATTAAAAATAAAAGGGGTGGAAAATAATATTTTTTTTTAAATAAATCATTTCATTTGGTTGCATATTTAGTCTTAATTTGAATTTGAGTAATCTATTTTTGTTGTTAATTTTGGTTGTATATTTAGTCTTAATTTGAATTTGAGTAATCTATTTTTATTGTAGTAAAATGCAGAAGTATTAAACAAAGGGGCTTACCCATGCCATGTCAAACACAATGAAACCAAGAAGGAAAAGGAAATTGGAAGAGGGAAATGAATTTAAGAGAGTACATATCTTCACCCATGAGGTGTAGACTAGTTGGTTTGTGTGAGGCTTATTCTCCATCAAGTCTTGGGTTCAAACCACATGGGGAGGGGTCGAGGGTGGAAACCAATTATGGGGGATAAAAATTATCCCAAAGGGCATCCAAGCTCAACCAAGCTTCGCACAATCCTGGTGACAACATCTCGTGATCGAGAAGATCATTCCTCCATTCAGTAGGTAGGATAGCCCTAGCCTAGTCTCAACCTAGCTATGACAAAAAAAGGGGGAGAGAGAGAGAGAGAGAGAGAGAGAGAGAGAGAGCACATATCCTTGTATAGTAAAAGAATTTTAAAAACCCTAAGTGCATAGTCTCTAGGTGCATGAATATTAGAAAGGCTTAAAATATTATCTAAGTCATTAATGCAACACTAAAGCATTATTTATTAATATGCGTAACTATATAGTATATAAAACTATTATTAACTAGATAAATTTAACATCCTCCCTTAATGGTCATTCTAGAGACGATGTCAAGCTTGGTTATGAATTTTACAAAAATATGTGGTATGGTCCTAAGTTGAGCATTATTTTAACTTCTTCTACAATAAAAAATAATGGAATTATAATGCACATCAATATGCTTGGTTAGTTCATGAAAGGCATGGCTCTTTGTCAAGTCAATAATTCCTTAGCTATCACAAAAATGTACATATGGGAAAATCCATATGGGTCATTCTTCTATGCCAAACTGCTTTGAATGCCCCTTTAACTTTTGCTCTATATTTTTCTTTTGTAGAGGAAAACAAAAGTGTATGTTGTTTCTTGATGCTCTAAGAAGCCTCCTTACAAGAAAAAATGAACACATAACCTATTGTAGAATTCATGTCATCCATGCATCCTAACCATTTGCAGTATGAATAGTCACACAACTAAAGTTCTCTGCTTGTCCCACATAGAAAGAAAAAATCCAATATTTCCTTAACATATCATAGCATCATCCTTTTAGTTGTCTAGTGTTCTGTTTTTGGGGCTTGTGTAAACCAAGAGATATAGCTAACTAGATAGCTCAAGTCAAATCTAGTGGTAATAAGGTAGATAAAGTTATCCACTAGTTTTTGGTGGACTGAATCATTGATATCCTTTGAATTAAGTGTTTGCTAAAATTTTCAACCCTTTCCCAGTAGTTGTAGATGAGATTTTGTAATCTACCATCTTAAGCTTGTTTAACAAACCTTTGGCATAATTTATTTATGAAGTAAAAATAGATTTTTTTTTGGAAAACTTTTGCATATGTGCAAAAAGACACAGAAGGACCATAATTCAAACCAAAAACACTTCCACATAAAGAGGATTGGAGAAACGAAGGAATATTTTCTTCGTTGCTTGAGAATGGCTATATAGTTATCTTATTTATAGTATCAAAAGAAGCTTCTAGCAATAAATAGAAGATAAGCTTTACAACGCAACAAATAATATTGTTATGTAAGCTTACAAGTTTCAATGTTATCTTTTATGGGAACTCTAACACTTCCACATAAGTGAAATATAGGGGGGGAAGGAATGGGTCCCAACCACAAGGCCTGCTAAGGTACCCATGTACAAACTCTCATAAGTGGATAAAGGAGAAAACTTGTAGGAAACAAATTCTCCCCAAAAGAGATTAGAAAAGGAGAAAATATGAATAAGGAGATGAAGGAAGGAGGACTCAAGATGACCCCCTAAGGACAAATTCCTTCACTCCAAGTGTCAATTATATGAGAAGAAACTTTGGTGATGCTAAAGATTTGGTGAAGATATTTGTAACTTTCTCTTTAGTGGGCACATACTCAAGGCTAAGAACACCATCTTGGATAAGTTGGTGAATGAAATTCATGTGGATCTCAATATGTTTGGTCCTTTTATGTTCCATTGGATTTATAAAAATATGTATGGCACTCTAATTATCACACCTAAGGACACTTGGATGATCCTGCGAAATGCCAAACTCAATCAATAATTGTCAAATCCAAAAAACTTCCTAAGTAACAACTATTACAGTTTGATACTCAACTTATATCAAAGATAATGCAATTGTTGATTATTTATTGTGGTACCAAGTAATAGGAGTAGAACAAGGAGGGAAAACAAAACCATATGTGAACTTTTGATCATCAACTTTATAATCCCAATCAGAATCTATGACACCCACAATATTAAGAG
This sequence comes from Pinus taeda, assembly GCA_000404065.3. Taxonomy (NCBI): domain Eukaryota; kingdom Viridiplantae; phylum Streptophyta; class Pinopsida; order Pinales; family Pinaceae; genus Pinus; species Pinus taeda. Next base: position 42,150 of record APFE031558572.1, read on the forward strand.
TTTCAATAATGTAATAAATGTGAAAAGTAGAAGTCACCTAAATATACCTTAGAATATGTTTTTCTTCCTTCCAGTGACTTTGATGAGGATATTAAGAAAATTGAGAGACCATCCCTACTACAAAAGCAATGGTAGGTTGGGTGTGGTTCAAATAGATTAGACTCCCCACTAGTTCTCGGTACAATGTAGGATCTACTCATGGTGAGGTGCAACTGGTGGTAAGAGTAACATTTGACTTAAAAGGAGTAGGTGCAAGCTTACAAATACCAATGATAAATAATTGAAGTAGATCAAGAGCATATTTTTGCTTAAAGATAGTGATCCATTTTAAATATTAATGAACCTGCAGTCCAAGAAATTAATTTAGAAGTCCAAGGTTGATCATATCAATCTATCCCATCAATCCTCCATTAAAACTCTAAATCATAATTAAAAAACTCCCTGTGAAGATCAAATTATCCACATAAAGAACTAGAATCAAAAAATCAAAACCATACCATTGACTGTAAATGATAAGATCATAAGGATAATGGTTGACCCTGAAGAAAGAAGAAAACTATCCATCTTATCATACCAAGTTCTAAGAGCTTGTTCCATACCCTATAGTGAAGGTCAAAGCCTTCAAACTAGTAAAGAATCATGTACAAAACTAAGAGGTTGATCCATGTAAATCTCCTTATGTAGATCACCATGCAGAAAGGTTCTCTTTACATCCATCTTACAAACCAACCAACCTTAGGAGGAAACAAGAGAAAGAACAAGATATATAGAATCCATATTGGGAATAGGAACAAAGGTCTTAGAATAATCAATTCATTCAATCTGTGAAAAATAGTTGGCCACAAGACATGCTTATGTTTGTCAAAAAAAACCATCTGCTACATATTTGGTTTTGTAGACCCATTTACAATGGAACAAGTTTCATCCCTTGGGAAGCTGAATGAGAACCCTTATGGTTTTTGTCTTGGAAACTTCCCATTCAAGCATTCCAACAACATTAAAAAAGTGTTGTGGATCTTCTAAAATGGTATGAAACAAAAGAGAGATTTTGCTTGACTACTTTTTGTTGGAGAAAAGATAATTGAAAAGCAAGGCCTTATATACATACCTATCAACATGATTTCGCTCATGAAGACTCCTCCTCAAGGACTAGTCTTGAAAAAAATTGTCCTAATTAGACTACTCAAGGTGTAGCGATGTTGAAAGTAGATTCTCTTTTGGCTAATGAAATTAATTAAAAATTTATTCAGCTTCAATATCAACAAAACAATCAACATGACCATTATCAACATTAGAAGTTGAGGAAGGAGAAGAATATGATGTTGGATTGTTGTGCTCATCAAAATGGACATCTTTCTTAAACAAGACTTCTCTATAAGTAGGATCAAAGAGCCTATATGCCTTCATGTGAGTCATAGAGCCAACAAATATCAACGATTGACTCTTATTTTTCATTTATTTACACTTTTCATCAAGAATTACTCAGGTTTCACTGCCAAATACTCTTAAAGAAGAGATATTAGGCTTAACATGGGTCCAAGCTTCCACTAGAGTCATATGTTGAACTTCCCTATGAGATGTCTAGTTTCAAATAAAGTTAGCACAATTAACTACTTTAGCCTAGAAAGAAGGTGTCATATTCTATGACTGAATCATGTAATTTTCCATCTCCTTTAGTGCTTGGTTTTGCCTTTCATCAACACCATTTTGTTGACAGGTATAGGGAAAAGAGTGATGATGTTGAATTCCTTGTTCTCTAAAAAATTATTTGAATGCCTAATTGACATATTCCTTCCCCCCCTGTCCCCCCATTTCGAGTGCATACTTTCTTGATGTAGAAATATGATTGCTTCTAAACAAAGGCTTCGAATGTCTTAAATGTTGCAAAGACTTCACTCTTGTACTTAAGGAAGTACACCCAAGAGTGCCTTGATAAATCATCAATAAATTTTAGTGCATACTTAGCCCCTAAGAAAGAATGAGTTGGAAATGGAATCAATTAACTATGCACCACTTCAAAAGGTGTTGTAGCACATAATGCATTCCCTTTGGGAAAGGGATCTTGATGTTTTTTTCCAAGAGCACAACCTAGACTAACCTTATCAGTACAAAAATCATTAGGAGACCAAGAACCATATTTTGAGTGCATAATTTTTGTAGATATATTTGTATGTATATGTCTGAAGCTTTCATGCCAAAGCATACTCAAAGAATTGGCATGAACAATGAAATAGGGAGTTGATGTACGATCAATACTAGAAAACTTATATAATCTAGAAGTGTGATCAAGCTGTCCAATAGAAAAAACAACTCCTAGATCATCTAGTCCATGAATAAATACCAAATTAAGAGAAAACTCTATTGTTTTCTCATCACTAGAGTGACATATATGATAGATGGGAAATAAATTGGCAGAGAAGTCAAGAATAAGGAGTAAATTATTAATGCGCCCATCTACTAACTACAAAGTTCATAACACCAAGACATCAAGTTGTGTATAGTTGCCAACTGCAATTTTTGAAATGTTGTTCTGGGATGTAGAGGGAAGCAAGTCATGACTAGGAGTCATATGATGTAATGCACCTGAATCAAGTATCCAATTGTATGTAGATATACAAGTTGAGCCAATAAAGCATGCCCTTTACTTGTCAAAATTTTCTGTTTCTACATGTCTTCATCTAAGACTCCCAATTTTCCCAACACTTTGTTTCTATATGACTAGATTTTCCACAAAAAGTACATGATTCACTTGAATTATTCTTCTTCTTTGTCTTGGAGGATGCTCCATCAAACTTGAGAGTTAGATAAGATTTATTGTTATTTTGAGGCTTCAACGGAGACTCATAGGCTTGAGAAAGACCTTTCTTCTATTTGAACCAGGATTTGTGCTTATCTTTGGAGGTATGAGCCACAAGAGCTTGATCAGTGAACTAGAAATATCATATAGCTTATTAACCTTAGATTGTTCTCATGTAAGATGATCACAAAATGTCTCAAAACTAAGCAATGTAAAGAATCTCCAAGAGCATCAATAGTAGAATATAATGTGGATGGAAAAACCCTAAAAAGACCCTTTAGTTTTGATAAGAACAATGATAAACTCCTCTTCTTATTTCTCTTTTCCACATCCTTTTTATTGGGCCAATAATAGTCCAAATTTTGCAAGTTAATCCTCAATGGAGGTGTGTTTATCATGTACCAATGTTGATAATGTTTCTTCCAACTCTAAAGCATGAAATTCATTGAAATTTCCAAGTAGGGAGTCCAAACTGCCCTAGCTTTCTTTTTGAGTTGTACATTTATCAAGATTAAACAATAAACTATCTAAAACATATAACCTAATCAATCCTATGGCTTCATCTTTCTTAGTTCGATAGGTAAATTTTTCAATTTATTTGGTAAAGGTTGCCTTATTTTCACTTAACATCTGCCAAAGTCCTTTATATTTCAAGAGTTGTGGTATTTTTAATTTCCAAGTATGATAGTTATGGGGATTTAGGAGCTCAATAATCCTTAGCTCCACCATGTTATCAAAAAAGACAGTCCAAATCTAACTTGCAACCACTACATGTTCAATAAACTTTTAACAAAACAAAACAAAACAAAATCCTTGAAAAATAATTATTTGTACCAAAAAAACTTGCCCAACTCCTCCATTATTAAACTTGAACCAACGCTTAGCAGACGTTGCAACCAACATGCACACTAGGGGCTCTCTTGAGCACTCTGCAGGTAGTCTCTAGATCTGCTAGATCTGGCACTTTCTTGGTCTAGGAAATATCTTGTTTAGTCACTCCTACAGCAATTATACCTTCCAATCGGTCACAACAAATAAGTTTTGGACCAATGAATTAGCATCACAAAGTTGACAGTTAGTGAAACAGTGTGTGTCGAAACTAACACCAACTTTATTACAAAAACCTCAGCTCCAAGCTAAACATCGAAACCCTAGCTAATGAGGATCAATGCTCTAACTGGTTGGGCAGTGTTTCATTGTAGGGGACTGAATTCACGTATACCACTAATCCACCGCAAGATAGATCTACAATTCCTTCCAATGTTGAACCAACGTAAAACCAAAAGCACAAAGGAATTTTAATGGAATTAAATGCAAACCTCATAGTCTAGAATAATAAGATAGTAGTTCATTCAAGCAACTAAAATTCAAAACTACTTTTCCAAAGTAGGACCTTCTCTCCAATGCAAAACCCAAGATCATTCACTTCAAGAAGCCATAGGCCTGATTAAAATCCGTTCTAACCATGTGATCACAAAGAAACCTTCGGGAAAAAAATGGAATCTAAAAAATGAAAAATGTATATCTAGAACCTCTCAGATTGAGTAAGATCCAATAAGATTAATAGTGGAAAATTAGCATAGTCTATGCTTCTATTTCTAATTAATTGATTAAGGAATTGCAAGGTCTTCGTTTTGTCGTTATTCAAGAATGCTCTATTTTTGCATTTGTTTTTACAATTTCTTGTTATTCCCACCTGTGTACAAGCTTCCTCTACACCTCCGCACTCTGCACAATGAAAGACATATTTTCATAGCTTCCTCCACACCTTTACACTCCACGCAATGAAATCCATCTCTGCATTCCATAATCCACACTTCGTTGACATTAAACTCTCAGTTCATTGGGTGTACACTAAATTGCTACCATTAATGCCCTCATTATAATCACTTCCTATTGTTATTTTATATATTTTATTTTGAGGTGAAGTGGTTAGGCTAATTCAAACTACCCATGCATGTTCAAATGATGATGTTGTGCATGCTTAATAGAATAATGATTAACTTAACTATTTTTTATTAATCAATGTTTCCAGTTTGTCAAGGTAGTTACCTTCAGTGTGACTTGTTGGACTTTCTGGTGCTGGAATCCGGAGGGGTAAATTTGAAGTGAAATCTTGATTTTTGTTATTTAAACTGGTTTTTTGACTTTATATATGGATTCAGAACCCTAAAAAACCCTAGGGCACGTTTATTGTGCAGGACTTACCCATCAAGATTGTGATTTCAATAAATTTATGCTGGATTTTAGAGAAATTAGACCGGAAAAACCCACCGGAAAATTTTCCAAAAAGTCTAACTAAAGACAACTCATTTGTCAAGTGGAACGGTTGAAAGAACGAGGTTCAAACTTTGGTTATGTCAGTATCCTACTGACTCGGTTGATGACCATGGTGAAAATTGTGCAACGTTAATTAATGTTTGGTACCTTAATTTAGGTTTAAGGAAGAAGTCTTAACTAATGGCCTACTAACAACAATAAAATAAAAGACAATATTTTGAAGACTAGTTATAGAAAAATGTTTACTGACAGAAATTCCTATTAAATTAAAATTATTGAAATTTCTTATAATAGGTAATTCAAGATTTTAGCATGAGGAGATAGAAGAGGAAAATCGAGGTAGGGATCAAAGATGAGTTTAGTTGTGTTATTTTTTTTATATTTATAAATTTAAAATTGATATATTGTGCAAGGTGCAGATGAAGTTTTTTTCCTCTACACCTCTGCACTCTAGAAAATGGGGAAATTACAATAACCTATCTTTATAATTATAAAACTGTGTCAAAGAGATTATCAACAATGTATCAACATATGGAGATTATCAAGGAAGGCGGAATTTAGAGTGCAGAGAAGTGCGATTAGTTTAGACTACACTCATCTGAAATGGATGCCCTACGGATCCATTCTGCTTTTAAGATAAGGAAATATGAATCAACACCACTTTGGGTGTTTCTTTGTATAAATAAAATCCACTTTGTACAAAAGTGTACCGCTAACAATGGTATTTGTGCCTTAATTGTGCGAAGGAAGGTCCTTTCATTATGCAGAGGAAGCTTCCTCCGCACCTCCACACAACATAGCCATCATTCACTTTATATGGCCCCATCTCAATGATCAACTTGCTTGTTGATCTGTCTTCCTCTTCATTATAGTGTTTTTGGAATCAATAGTCGAACCAAGAATGGGAAACTAGACCTCAATATTAGGAGATTGGATCACAAAGGCAAAGCCACCTCCTCCTATGGTTTGGTACTGCCATTTTTTATTTTTCACCTCTAGTAGCACGTTTTAGGTAAAATATCATGACTTTATTGTGAGAATCCATTTAAATGTGACAAATTATAATGGCTAACATGGCTAGTTCACGGATGTTTGCTACATGTTGAATTGGGGCAGAGTCCCAATATTCCAAAGCATGAGTTGCATTCATTATCTATCTTTAAAAAATTGCATTGTTATTATATATCATTGAATCCACACGAATCTAGAGATATTTGCTTAACTTTGTGCTTCTTATGCCTCCTCCCCTTGTTTTTACCCTTGAAATTTCATTTTCATATGGTCATGTTCGTATAAAAGTGTTTGCACTAAATAGTTTTGCAACACATTGATTAATTGCCTATGCATTTATTTCATTACTTAGGTATGCTTGTTACAAGCTAAACTGGGAGTGTTAATATTTTAGAGCATGAAATGCACTCTTGGTGTATCTATTTAAAAATGCATTTACATTTTATAGATCACTGAATCCACATGAATTTAGAGATTGGTTCTTAACTTTGTGCTTCATGTGCCTTTTCCCAATGATTTCAAGCTTGAAATTCATTCCATAATTTTAGTTCATATTCTTATGAATGGTTATGGTCAGTGTCAAAGCACTCACCGATGGAATGGCCACCCATAAAAATTAGTCCTTTTTTATTTTAAAATTATAATGTTTTAAGGCACTCACAAATACCAAAAATAAAATTCCCTCCACTAGGGGAATTATGTCACATCAAGGCTCACTAAACCAATGGAAAATTAGAAAATAAGATTTCCATAAATTAAAAAATTATTTTTGAATTCACGAAAAAATAGGAATATTCAACATTTTCCTGAAAATTTTGGATAAAGCTACAATAACTCAACAAAATAATCAAAAGTCAACAGAATTTGACGAGGAGGTGAGTGTTATAGCCACTAGTGAGGCAGGGACTAATAAGGCCAAATCAAATTAGATTTTGATTTAATTACTATTGACAAATCTCTCTTAGAAATATGTGAAGGGGCTTGTAGATTTGCTTTGATACCATTTAGATGTGTAAAAAGACACCCAAGGATTGTGAAACCAAAAACACTTCTACATAAAGATGATTAAAAAACGAAAGAAGATTTGTTTCATTGCTTGAGAATGGGAAATACAACAATATTATTTACAATGCTAAAAGAAGCTTGTAGCAATAACTAGAAGATAATCTTTACAACATAACCAGTAAAAAATTTATTTAAGCTTACAAGTTTCATTGTTATCTTTTATTGGAACTCTAATAACATTGTCATTCATTCCCATCCATACCCTAGCCTTATTTATTACCCGATGGGGTTTTGACTTCTTCTCTCATGCATCTAATCCTGATGATGAACCACGAAGGTTGGTTCAAAACGTCAATTATAACAAATATGAATGTGATGACTCCGGAAGATAACACCTCACAAAATATAGATCACAGAAGCCTCAAACCAATAACTTCTACACCTAAGAAATAATGTAACATGCTTAAATTAGTCATGTTAAAATCCAAACATACCTTAGACTTTACATTTACATTCATTATTACCTCACTACCTTTAATGAGATGTCATCAACATATGTCACTAAAATTACCACATCACCATGTCTACTTTTGATGTATATATTGGAGTTAAAAAAACATCTTATAAATCCCTACTCTCTAAAACATTTGTCAATTTTGTTATACGATGCCCAAGGAGTTTGCTTCAATCCATAAAGAGGTATTTTCAAGTTGTATACCAAATGTTCCTTCCCTAAAATTTGAAATCCTTATGGTTGGTACACATACTTCTTCCTCTACATAACAATTTAAGAAGGCATTCTTTACATCCATCTGATGTAATTTCTAACCAAACTACATTGTGATGGCTAGAACCAAGTGGATTCCGCCTGTTTTTGCAATGGGAGTAAATGTCCCCTTGTAATCAACCCCTTCTTTTTAAGAAAATCCCTTTCCAACTAGCCTTATTATATGTTTTCAAGTGTTCCATCTACTTTATACTTGACCTCATAAACTCATTTATAACGAATGGGTTTCTTTCTTAGAGATAACTTTAGGAGAGTCCATGTTTGATTCATCATCAAAACCTTCATGTTGGGCTTGCATAACATTTTACCATTCTAGGCTACCTTTATATTTGTCATAATCATGAGGATCGAAATATTTTTTAAGGTTATAGGCATGAAAGCATAATTCATCATATTATTTACCTACCTCTTATGGTCTACTTTATTTACTCACACCAACCATCTCATCCCAAGACCATCATCATTGCAATTCATTGGAGCATATTTTCTTTTTAGTATACCATCTTGGCTTATACTAAGTCCATCCAAGTCAACATCCTTAAGGATGTTGTAACAACTCTAGTCTTCCCTTTCTCTCTTACAACTACAAAACAACACTAATTTCTACTCATTTGATTTATATCAAGCATCTTGTTCACTAAAAAAATCATTGGAAATAGTTTAATAGGTTATCCTTGTCTCTTATTGACTTACCCCATCAATTGAACTTGTATTTCCATTAATATCATCTTCCTCTTCAATCTCAACTACTTTCAAGTTTGATTTTAGGTCTTCTTTCTTTTGTAATAGCCCTACGCATTAATACTACCATATCATTGAGCTAAGACATAATGTGTTAGGCAGGACATCAACTAATCTATAAGCTTTATGGTTGTCAGCGAGAATAATTTTCTAGGGTTAAACATCAAGTTTGGTTTTGCTTCTTCGGAAACCCATGCATACACCACTAAACCAAAAACAATTAGATGACTTATTTCAGATTTTCATCTAGACTAAATTTCTTCTAGAGTGACTCTTCTTGTGTGGCCCTTTTGTTGGATACCAATCGAGAAGATATATTGACGTGTGTAATACTTCGACCTAATACTTGTAAGGAATAAAGTTTAGCTCTAGAATACACCTAACTATCTCTATATCAGTACATTATTTCATCTCTACTACACCATTTTTTATTTAGGATCTTGTGTACTATCGCCAAATGCCTTCATATAAAATCAAGAAAATCGTTAACGAAAAAATCTCCTTTATTATCTAATATGAGAACTTTAATCATTTTACCATATTGTTTTAAAACCAAAACCTTGAACTTCTTGAACTCATTAAAAAAAATAGTTTTAACTTCAAAAATTACACCTACATCTTCCTAGAGAAGTCATCTATGAACAAAAAAAAAATACCTAGTGCCAAAGAATGACATCATCTTCATAGGCCCATAAATATGAGCATGGATCAACTGAAGAACTTCCTCAGTTCTCCAAGATTTCCCTTCTTCAAATGGAATCTTATCCTACTTACTAGCCTAACATGCTCCACAAATTCCTTGTTGATTTTGTACATTCCAAAGGCCATCAATTAAACCTTTTTGAGACAAATTAATAATAGATATCAAATTAAAATTCCCATTCATTTGATGTAGATATTTCCACAAATCTTGATTTAATACCATGTAGAGATTTCTATAAATCTAGCTCTGATACCATGTAGAAATTCCTTGTAGATTCAAACTGCATATTGTAATATGCTAAACAATTAACTTGAATCTACTGTACTCATCAATGGAAACAATAAACGATCGATAAAATCATGAAGCATATAAGATAAATAATTCAATCACAAATAACACAATAATTTATGGGGAAATCCACAACTAAAAACCCCTGCTATCTATATATTACATTAATCAGAAAATATGAGAATATTACAATGCTTTGCTCAAGCCCGAGCAACCTCTGCACTATCTCAATCTATCTCACTACTTCACAAACAAGCTCTAGCCAAATCTTTTGTCTGCCAGGCTCCTATTTCCTTGTGCAATATCATATTGAATTAACCCATATTTAATTGGGAAATTCTTCATCCATAACTAAACAATCCATCATATGCCTTCCTCTGATTACATGCACCATCTGTATAATTTGGATGATTATACCACTGATGGTACAATGTCCCTAAAATTCAATCTCAACTGGGTCTTTCTCTGATCTGACATGCATGAGCTAATTATGAGTGAATATTCAGTTTACTAGTTGAGCAGTGTTGGTTACACCCCACCACTACAGGTTACACCCCACTGTTGGATCTCCCACTAATTTCTCCATTAGTTGGAAGTAGTTTAACTAAATTTAACTTAGTTAAACTTAATTAAATAATTACAACTCAAAAGAACTCAACCTGGGCCCCTAAAATTCAGGAACAAATCTACATGACTCTAGATAGACTCCAAACTCGAATTAACTGGGCCAACTAAGTCAAATTAACTTAGTTAACTATTACAAGTTGCTATGATAATTAGACTTACAATTTAATTCAAGGAAAAAATTAAATTAGGATTTTTCTTAATGTTATTTTCAACATTTCTTGTTGCTATTTTCAACACTCCCTCTCAACAAGAAATGAATTCAACTCTATCTCAATTCATTACCTTTGGAATGTTCTTCATGCAACACTTGTCATTGTTTTTGTTTCTATTGCAACATTTGCAACCAAAAAAAGCATCCAAACAAAATAAATTGAATCAATTGTTTCTACAACTGTCTACTAGGAAAATTGTGATGCTTTTGAATCTGCAACTAAGCCTTCTGCTCTGCTATCAAAACTGCTTTTCACTCCCCAATGTTTGACTGACATTGATCCTCCTACTACTAAATAATGTGGGCCCTCCATAGCAAGGTAATGATCCATGAGACAAACACACCTCAATTGACCCTACCCAAAATTCTGAAACTCTTAGACTAAGGTTTCATATCACCCCATCTGGTACCTAGAGGTATGGCTACCTGTGCTCCTTCTGCCCACTTGGCTCAAAATTTCACCCTACTGGAGGTCTCTCCTTGCGTGGATGTGTCCACTCAATCTCCTCTCTTCTTCTCCAATTGTGGCTACTCCACAACTTGTTGAGGCTGCTTTTGAGGCTGCATGTTGAGAGGTAATTCATGCACCCTCTCAACCACCAAATCTCTAACCTTTATCTTGCTCCTCAAATCTTTGCATGCATAATATAAATTCGATCTACTCATATTGATGTTGCTACCACTATGTTGTTGCTTCCATATTGCTACTGCAAATACTTTAATAATAATTATGATCTCCCCAGATCCTAAAGTACTAGCTTCCATAGGGCTTCTCCCTCTAAAAATAGACTCCCTTTGAGTTTCGATCTCCATGTGGGAAATCTCTCTACTCCTCAATATACCAATATCAATTATCACAACTCCCTTTTGTGTCATTAAAAATTGGCTCATTGATCTGCCCACTAGTAGCCTTCTAGCTCCACCAATAAGTCTGCAGAAAGGGTCTTTTGGATTTGGCCTGAACTAGAACTCCATCAATGTACAAGGACAACTTCGAATTCTTCTCTTCTAGTGTGATTTCAGCTCCAATACCATGTAGATATTTCTACAAATGTAGCTATGATACCATGTAGAAATTCCTTGTACATTCAAAATGCAGATTGTAATATGCTAAAACAATTGGCTTGAATCTACTATACTCATCAATGGAAACAATAAATGATCAACGAAATCATGAAGCATATAAGAGAAATAATTCAATCACACATAACACAATAATTTTCTAGTGAAAGTCGCAACTAAAAAACCTTGCTATTTGTATATTGCATTAATCAGAAAATATGAGAAGATTACAATGATTTTCTCAAGCCCGAGCAACCTCTAAATTATCTCAATCTATCTCAATGCTTCACAAACAATCTCCAGCCAATACTTAGTCAAATTTGTTGCCTTCCAGACTCTTATTTCCTTGTACAGTTTCCTAGGGAATTAGCCCATATTTAATTGGGAAATTCCTCATCGATAATTATGCAATCCATCATAGGCCTTCCTCTGATTGCATGCACCATCTGTACAATTCGGATGATTATACAGCTGATAGTAAATTGTCCCTGAAATCCAATATCAACTAGGTCTTTCTCTAATCTGAAATGCATGAGTTAATTATGAGTGAATCTTCAACTTATTGGTTAAGAAATGTTGGTTACACCCCACTACTGGATCTCCCACTAATTTATCCATCAATTGGAACTAGTTTAGTTGAATTTAACTCAGTTGAACTAAATTAAATAATTACAACTCAAAAGAACTCAACCTATGCCCCTAAAATTTAGGAACTACTCTACATGAATCTAGATAGACTCCCAACTCGAATTAACTGAGCCAACTAGGTCAAATTAGCTTAGTTAACTATTGCAAGTTGCTATGAGAATTAGAATTACAATTTAATTCCTAATTTAATTCAAGGACAAAATTAAATTAGGATTTTTCTTGATGCAATTATTAACATTTATTGTTGCTATTTTCAACATTTGAAGCCAGAGCTCATTGCTATTTTGACCACTCATAGCCATCACTAACATAAAAACCCATGCACTTCAATACCAAGAGCGAGTATATTCTTACTAACATTATCCACAAACTAACATTTGTGATTATCGAATATCACATGTAGTTTGGAATTGCGCTTCATAATTCCACTAAAAAGGTATATTCTTATCCATTGCTAGAACATACATAACATTAAGTAATACCATATTTTTCTCAAATAGGGATATATGCACATTACTTTTTCCTTTTACCCCTTATTACTCTCCACCACTAGACAAAATAGAATCATTACAAAATTCGTTAAGAACATAATTAATATACAAATATCTCATATTAGTAAAATGACAAGAATCTTAAGATGGAAGGTATATGGGGAGTCACTTTTTACTCCAGAGGAAATTAAAAAATCAAAACACATGGGGAACTAGGATAGCAATGATTAGTGAAATTGAAGCCTGGGCTCTTCTTTAAGGAATTATACTTCTCAAAGCACCTCAAGCAAAAGAAATGTTTGTTGTAGGTGATTCACCAATTATTATCAAACTTATAAAGTACAAACTTTATCCACCTACTCTCCCTTAGCACAAATAAGAAGAAGGATTCATTAGGAGGTCCAAGGTTTCAACATGTTAAACACACACAAATGGAGATGATATATGAAATATAATCGTGAGTTCCATTTACTATTCACAAGATATACATTTATAATACATTGTTATGATTGTTGGATTCATATTCCAAGGTCTCTTGGACTCCCTTTGACTATTCAACTTCCACACCATAACCCTTAGAGGATTAGGTGTCCAACATTCCCCCCTTAATCCAAAGGGTATATACGAGTCCAAGAAGAGAACTATAATACAAAAAATACAATAATGTATGACAGAAAGAGGTTGAATGTCCTCTCTCAAATGAAAGTATAAGGTGGGAGAACTTGAGGTCTCAACCAATGGTGGTTTAAGACCACCAACATTGAAACTCTTAGTGTAGTTCATGGATCTTTTCCAAATCTAGAAAGAAGATTAAGTCTTTTGCCGGAGGAAGTTATCCATATTGTTTTGACAAGGGATATTATTGGGGTTTCAACCTATAACACTTAGTGGTTTTCCTAGAACTCTTCCAAATCTTACAAGAAGTTGAAGTTCTTTGCTAGAGGAAGTGTCCCTAATTCTTTGAAGAGGAAGACCATCAATCGGCAATAGGTGGGTCTTCAACCTCTGAAAGAAGGGGAGAACCTCAACCCGAAAAAGGAGGTCTCAACCTAATGTGGTTTAAGGAAGGCCACCAACCAAAGGTGGGATTAGGGGATTCTCCTGTTGGCATTATGATTCAGGTATTGTCCTTGATGGCAACTCACTCAGAGGAATGATACAGGTGATGGCAACTCACTCAGAGGACGGATCATAGTACAGCAGGTAAATAGAGAGATATACGCAGGTTGACCATGAAGAAAGGGCGTATATACGTAGGTTAGCGAAGCAGAAGGAGCGTGCGCGTATACACGCGGGTTAATAAGTGTAAAGCCGCGTACATGTTGGAAATCATGGTTTTGGTCCGTGGTATTTGGTCCATAGTATTTGGTCCAAAGTGACGACCCCAAGTATTGGGTTCATGGTATTGTTTCTACATGGTTTTGGACCATGGTATTGAGAGAAGCCTATCCTATATAAGGAGAAGATCATTAGGCAAAGAGAGGGGGCAAGGAATGAACATCTGACGAAGTGCGAAGATCTAGGATTGCTGGTTATCGGTTTGTGTTGCTTGGATTGGGTTGATATAACAGCAAAGGCACAAGTAATTATCTTTAGATCTATACACGGGTTGTATGAGATGAAAGCGCATATACACGCAGTTTTGGTATAATAAAGTAGCGTACGCATTATGAGATTTGGTATTTCAGGTTGTTGTTGATTCTACTGGTTGTTGCAGAGTTCTGGGCTCTGGTTTGCGTTATGTGTTTTTGATGGCAGGGTTTCAGTGATTCAGTATTGGGTGATTTAGAGATTTATGATGCAAGTATAAGTGGATGATTGTATTGCAGTAGTGATTGTCTTGTACTTATGGATCCAGTCTGAAAATTGATGAAACGTGGTCCCTGACGAAAAGAAGGTTGCAGCCTTCTGTAGGTCAGCACCTACGTACTAGTATATCCGCTAGTACAAGAGCTAAGGGGGCTGTAGCTCCCTTCTAGAAGTAACTGGAAAACGAGAGAGGGTTGTAGCCCTCTGCAGGTTGTAGCCTGCGTGCTGGTAAAGGACTGCACCAGTACATTGTAAAAGAAGTTTCTTAAAGGAAGAAAGAGACGAATTGCAGCAGGTGGTTTTCACCCACATTGGGTTTCCACCTTATATCATGGTGTTCATGTTCTTATGTGTGATGATCTGTACTGTTTACTGTTAATGTGGTTAATAATGTTCTGATGCATTTACTGAAGATAAGCTAACTGAATCATAAGATTGCTGCATATACGCTTATTGCATTTGATACAGTTGTGTATATATGCATATACCCTTAACTGAAGTTGCGTATATGAATCTAAGTGTGAAAATGAAAAATTTTTAGTGATCTGCTAATACTAATTCACCCCCTCTCTCAGTATTATTTCCAACAATTGGTATCAGAGCAGGTCCTTTTGAAGAAGCTTGATCGCTTGAAGGAAAAGATCCATCGGAATGGCTAATCCAGAAAAAGAGGCACATATCAGGCCACCAGTCTTGGACGGGAGAAATTTTACCCACTGGAAGATAAGAACCACATCATATCTACAATCACTTGGAGCAGAAGTTTGGGGAATCGTAGAAAGTGGATACAATTTCCCATCAGCAGTTCCTACAGATGCAGCCGAGAAAAAGCAATATGAGCTCAATGCCAAAGTTGTTACTGTCTTATTGGGAAGCTTGACACAATCAGAATTTATGAAGATCATGCATTTCAAATTAGCTAAGGAAATACGGGACAAAATAATTCTAGATTAACAGGTAAAAAGAGCAAAGCTTCAAACTCTTAGAATTCGGTATGAAAATCTTAAGATGCATAGTAATGAAAGCATAGTTAATTACTTCTTGCGTATGGATG
>APFE031558572.1:58545-148200 GCA_000404065.3 Pinus taeda
TGAATCTGTTGAAGGTGAATCTAGTTCACAAGGTGAGGCAAGGAACTCCAAAGAGAAATCTAAAATGATCAACAATGATTTGAGAGGTCATCCCCATCAACAATCAAGGAACGAGATTCTTCAAAGGAAATCTTTTACTCCTCCACTGAATAATGTTGAATGCTATGTATGTCATAATCTTGGACATGTTGCAGCCAGATGTAGAAGTAGAATGCTTCAAGATCATCACAAAAGGTCATCACATCCCAGGTACTTCAGAGGATATTGCTTTACCTGCAATGCATATGGACACAAAGCAATTGATTGCAATAGAAGGAACATGAAATATGTAAGATGTTATTCATGCAACAAACTTGGACATAAAGCAAGGGAATGCAAGAGCAAATTTCAAAGTTCAAAACAAGAGGACCATACATCATCACAATTTCAGAAGACAGAATTAGAGACTGAAAGGTGTGACATAACTCAGTTAGCTGACATAACAGACACAGGGGATACTGAAAGTGAAGAAATTCAGTATTCCATCTTGCATACGCTGATATAATGAAGATAAGTCGCATATATACGCGAGTTACAGGCTACAGAGTCGCGTATATGGAGATCAGGAGAAAGGGCAGCAGAACAGACTCAAGGAAAGGTTCGGTCATGATAAGAGATGGTTGGCACTGGCTCAGGGGGAGCATATACTTCAAACAATGCATTGTTGGCATGTATTTAGAAGTTTGTGATGATGCTTATGTAGCTAAATGATACATCCTGTTGGTTGATCAAAGGAGTGGTATTGCAGGTTTAGATGTTGATGCTTATGGTGCAGTTCATATATGAAGAATGATAGTCATGATTTTGAATGAAATGCAGGTCCTAAATCTTTCATTTGCTCAGGGGGAGCTTAGATGGATTGATACATCTTGGCATATACAAAGGGGGAGCTCATTCAGAGATTTCAGCAGGTACTCAGGGGGAGTATGGACAGCAGAAGGTATACCAAGGAAAAGAATATCTTGGTCCGCCCTTTGCCCTTGATGTCAAAGGGGGAGAGTGACTAGGTGTGGTGGTTGCCATCAAGTCAAAAGGGGGAGATTGTTGGCATTATGATTTAGGTATTGTCCTTGATGGCAACTCACTCAGAGGAATGATACAGGTGATGGCAACTCACTCAGAGGACGGATCATAGTACAGCAGGTAAATAGAGAGATATACGCAGGTTGACCATGAAGAAAGGGCATATATACGCAGGTTAGTGAAGCAGAAGGAGCGTGCGCGTATACACGCGGGTTAATAAGTGTAAAGGCCCGTACATGTTGGAAATCATGGTTTTGGTCCGTGGTATTTGGTCCATAGTATTTGGTCCAAAGTGACGACCCCAAGTATTGGGTTCATGGTATTGTTTCTACATGGTTTTGGACCATGGTATTGAGAGAAGCCTATCCTATATAAGGAGAAGATCATTAGGCAAAGAGAGGGGGCAAGGAATGAACATCTGACGAAGTGCGAAGATCTAGGATTGCTAGTTATCAGTTTGTGCTGCTTGGATTGGGTTGATATAACAGCGAAGGCACAAGTAATTATCTTTAGATCTGTACGCAGGTTGTATGAGATGAAAGCGCGTATACACGTGGTTTTGGTATAATAAAGTAGTGTATACATTATGAGATTTGGTATTTCAGGTCGCTGTTGATTCTACTGGTTGTTGCAGAGTTCTGGGCTCTGGTTTTCATTATGTGTTTTTGATGACAGGGTTTCAGTGATTCAGTATTGGGTGATTTAGAGATTTATGATGCAAGTATAAGTGGATGATTGTATTGCAGTAGTGATTGTCTTGTACTTATGGATCCAGTCTGAAAATTGATGAAATGTGGTCCCTGAAGAAAAGAAGGTTGCAGCCTTCTGTAGGTCAGCACCTACGTACTAGTATATTCGCTAGTACAAGAGCTAAGGGGGTTTTAGCTCCCTTCCAAAAGTAACTGGAAAACGAGAGAGGGTTGTAGCCCTCTGCAGGTTGTAGCCTGCGTGCTGGTAAAGGACTGCACCAGTACATTGTAAAAGAAGTTTCTTATTAAAGGAAGAAAGAGACGAATTGCAGCAGGTGGTTTTCACCCATATTGGGTTTCCACCTTATATCATGGTGTTCAGGTTCTTATGTGTGATGATCTGTAATGTTTACTGTTAATGTGGTTAATAATGTTCTTATGCATTTACTGAAGATAAGCTAACTGAATCATAAGATTGCTGCATATACGCTTGTTGCATTTGATACAGTCGCGTATATACGTGTATACCCTTAACTGAAGTCGCGTATATGAATCTGAGTGTGAAAATGAAAAAGTTTTACTGATCTGCTAATACTGATTCACCCCCCCTCTCAGTATTATTTCCAACATCTCCATCTCTAGATACAACTCTAAATATGGGTATGTTTTCCTCTGGTTGTAAGCTCTGGTAGTAAGCTCAGTTTGTGGCTATGGCTCTCTTGATTTCTCTTTGAACCTTTTAGATGACCATCAATTTCCCCTTGTCATATACAAGGTGAGAAGATGAGGAAAACTCAGCTGCAAAACATGTTAATATTGGTGAACAAATTCTATAGTATGAGCAATAATATCTTCTTGGTTTTTGAAGCTCATTGCCAAGAAGCGATCCACCCAAGGTGAATCTTTGTTCTTGTACAAGGCTTGTTTTTGAATCATTTGTTTGAAGGATGAGTGTGGTGACCACAATGCTCACATGGATGAAGATCAAAACAATGACCTTTCACATGGACAAATTTGTGACAATGTTGGCCTTTGATAATATGTTGCGAATGAGTAGCAGGAACAAGTGAATGTGAATCGTCATGAAGAAATCCATCACTCTGAAATTATATTGGCTTGGAATAGTTTGGAGTGTGAAGAGAATCTATATTTTCATATCCAAGACCGGTTTTGTTTTTGTTGTCGATAATATCTTCTCAAGGTTTAATGATGTGCTTGGGAAGTGCAGATTGAACATTTATATCTTCATGCAAATATGATCTTGCATTAGGAAGTAGACCTTAATTAAACTCAACTTCACTCATCTGATTAGTTTCTAACAGTTGATGGGAGTCTATCTCAAATTCAAATAGAAGATTGTTCTAAACAAAAGTAAGTTCAAAATGATTTCTATGTTGTTGTAGCTCATATTGTTTTAGTTGAGATTTGAACTGCAAAAATGTAGAAATTAATGTGTAGATTTGAAACTTCTCATGAAATTTACTAAATCACAGTATGCCTAGCTACTCTACTAATCTGCAAAAGTTAATTCACCATATAGAGTACAAATCATATACATGTAAAAGGAAACATCACACATGCACATATATTTATCTAGGGGAAAGAAAATACTCAAAACCCCTTCCTATCTGTATTTCATTAATCTTAAAATAGAGATTAAATACATATTCTTTCTCAAGCCTGAGCACACCCTGCAAGTGTATAGTCTATCCCTCTTCCTGACTAACCGACTCTAGCCAATTTTCAATCCCTCCAATATCATATTACCTTGCTATGTTCTCTTCGGAAATTGGCCCGTATTATTTATGAATTTCCCACTATTGAATTGCGCAATTCCCTTAGGTCCTTCCTCTGACTGCATGCACCACCTTTAAACATTGGAATATGCTACAAATGATAGTACACTTCCTTGGAATATCCATCTCAACTAGGTAACTCAAATTATCTGCATGCAACAATTATTTTGGGTTGATGATTAATTAACTGGTTGATCACTAAGTGTGGTTGAAATTCCACTTCCACAACTTGACTTTCCACTAGTTCCTCCAACAATTAGAACTAGTTTGACTAGCCATAACTCAATTTAACTAAATTAAATTTCTAAAACTGACATGAACTCAACCTAGGATGCTAAAATTTAGGAATCACTGCACACAACTAAACTTCATGTCTCTAACTTGAATTAACTAATCTAGACTCATATTTTTAGGAATAGAATCAAGTAAACTAAACTTCAAATCATTAACTTGAATTGAGTGTTCTTAACTGAGTGACAAGAGCCATGTCTCCTCAATTAATTCCTCCAAGTTGTATGCTAATGTGGAATTTGAATTTCCTCAATTTGATTAAGGAAAAATTAAAAATTGATACTTTCTTGCTTAATTTTCAACACTCCCTCTCAACAAGAAATGGATTATCAACCACCCCTATCTTGCACCTGTGGAATGTACTGCATGCAACGCCTCTTGTTTTTGTTGTTTCTACTACAACATCTACAATTGAGAAGCATCCAAAAAAAAAAATTGAATCAATTGTGTCTACAACTATCTACTAGGAAAATTGTGTTGTTGTTGACTCTACTACTGAGCCTCTTGCTCTGTTGTCAACACTCCTTTGTACTCCTCAGAATATGACTGACATTGATCCTCCTACTACTAAATAATGTGGGCCCCCGCAGAAAGTTAATGATCCATTAGGAGAATGCCTCCATGGACCCTGCCAAAATTTATGCAACTCTTGGACTAAGGGTCTACATCACTCCACCTCACTCCTGGAGGTATAGATTCTTATGCTCCCTCTACCCACTTGGCTTGAACTCTCCCCCTATTGGGTATCTCTTCTTGAGTGGATGTCTCCACTCTACCTCCTCTCTGTTTCTCCATTTTTCGTTGCTCCACAAATTCCTGAAGCTTATTCTAAGGCTGCATGTTGAGAGGTCTAACATGCTCCCTCTCAACCACCATATCTCTAGTCTTTTCCTTACTCCTCAAGGCTTTGCATGCATCTTCTACCTCAAATTCATATAGGTTCTTGACTCAAACCCTAATCTTCTTCACCTATCCCATGGCTGTGTGTCTCAATAATGCCTTTCCTTTGTTGAATATCACATAATAACCACAGTGTTACAAAGATGAGATTTTTCTTTAGACCCAGCATGAACATAACATATTTGAGTCTGAGAGGGGAGCCTGAATCCCTCTGAAAGATGAATTTACCAATCCCAATCAAGTTGTACCTTTCCTTGTCTCCAAACTCAATGTTCATCTGGATATATTTCTCCTCCAAGTCACTGAAAATTTCTCTATTCCTCGTCATATGGAACGAGGCATCATTGTCCAAGTATGACATAATTTCCATCATTATGTTGGTCATGCATACAATGAGAATAAAATAGAGCTCGAATTGTGAAGCCAAAGCTTCACCTGTTGTTGCTACTGCAGGCTCCTTCTTGATTTCCTTCTTGTGTGGACACTTCGTGACATAGTGCCCAAATTCATGACAGTGAAAGCACTTGATTCTAGACAAGTCTTTCATCTTGCCCCCTTTATTAGATTCTCCTTTGGATTGGGATTTCTTCCCTTTCCTTTTCTTTTCCTTTCCATATAAGGCACAGTTTTCCTCATCCTCTCCCTTGGATGAATTCATGTCTCTAGTATTCTACCTTATTTCCTCCTGTACCAAATTGTACCATAGGTGTTCTCAATTTGGTAGTTTCTCCCTCCCATTTACTGAATCTTGGTAGTTGTTCCACCTCTTGGGAAGACCTAGAAGGGCTAGGCTCACCAAATCATCCACTACTATAGTAACACCTACTTAACCAAGTTCATCACGACATTGTGTGAACCTGCTCAGATATTGTGGAATGGTCTCATTCCTATGCATCTTGATATTTTGAAGTTTGTCCTTGAGCATCATCTTCCTGTGGTCACTAATATTTTGGAACATATCTATCAATGCTTGCCACATTTCATATGGAGACTCTTTCCCATGGATATTCTAGAAATATGGTCTCACACTCCCTCCAATATGATTCTCCTCACCTTGGCTACACACTTCTTCCATCCTGCTATATCCTTAGCATCATATGTTGTTGGTTTCAGAATATAATTATCAATGAATTCCTTCAACCCATTATCTTACAGTATTGCCTCCATGTGGTCCTTCCATGCAACATAATCTGAGTTTCCTTCAAGGGCATACTCGAGCCTTAGTCCATTGAAATCTATCTTCTCAATCTTGAAGAAAACTTGCAACATTGATCTTCAAATTCAAACCTCCTGCAATGAAAACTTCGAAATATCTACTCTACAGTGATTCTATCTCTGATACCATGTAGAAATTAATGTGTAGATTCGAAACTGCCCACGAAAATTACTAAATCACAAGACTCGAAGCTACTATACTAATCTACGAAAGTTAATTCACCATGTAGAGCACAAATCATAGACATGCAAAAGGAAACATCACACACACACAAGATTTATCTAGAGGAAAGCAACTTTTCAAAACCCTTTCCTATCTATATTGCATTAATTAGAGAATAGAGATTAAATACATATGTATGCTCAAGCCTGAGCACACCCTGTGAGTGTATAGTCTATCCCTTTTCCTGATTGACTGACTTTGGAAAACACTTAGCCAATTTTCAAGCCCTCTAAGCTCTTATTTCCTTGCTTTATTCCCTTGGGAAATCGACCCCTATTATTTATGAATTTCCCACTATTGAATTGCGCAATTCCCTTAGGTTCTAACTCCTTCCTCTGACTGCATGCACCAGCTATACACATTGGAATATGCTACAATTGATAGAACACTTCCTTGGAGTCTCCATCTCAACTGGGTAACTCGAATTCTCTGCATGAAACAATTATTTTGGGTTGATTGATCAATTAACTAGTTGATCACTAAGTGTGTTTGAAGTTCCACTTCCACAACTTTACTTTTCACTTGTTCCTCCAACAGTTAGAACTAGTTTAACTTACCATAACTCAATTTAACTAAAATAAATTTTTACAACTAAAATTAACTCAACCTAGGCTGCTAAAATTTAGGAATCACTGCACACAATTGAACTTCATGTCCATAACTCGAATTAATTGAGCTAGACTCATATATTTTAGGAATCAACTCAAGCAAACTAAACTTCAACTCATTAACTTGAATTGAGTATTCTTAACTGAGTGACAAGAACCATGTCACCTCAGTTAAATCCTCCAAGTTGTCTACGGATGTGGAACTTAGAATTTCCTCAATTTGATTAAGGCAAAAATCAAAATTGAGACTTTCTTGCTGCATTTTCAACAAAAATTAATTATTTCTTATGCATTTTGCAAGCAAGTCTGAATGTCAGAGATAATGTCTTTTTTTATGTTTACCATATCATGAACAGTACAATGTATCAGTCTTCGGGAACTCTAATATCTCACCAATTCGATCCATTTCTCAAATAATTCAAGTAGAACAAAAGAATGAGTGTAGTTAATGCTTTGAATTCCCAATTGTCCTAAAGAAAAAGTTTGAAGGAGAATAAGAAAAGAAGGGAAGGCTTTTGAAATTCTCAATATTCGGTTAAGATGGTATTAGAGTAGCACCACTCAAATTATTTTTGTTAATGCTATTGAATTTTAAGAGATCCTTTTTCTCACCAGTAGTGTTTAAAAGAGTGTATTCCAAAATGATAATTAAGGAAATAATGCAACCTTTCGAATAAGACCACTCTTGTAAGCCGCAATAATAACATGTTAGTGTATCTATGTTCAATAATCAAATATTGCAGTAGCAACAACAATATATACTTACTCATAGATAAGAAGTCCCATCATTTAGCACAACAATTTTTGAGGAGTTATATAACATTCATGGGAGAACTAGCATCTGCTTCATCCCAATATACTTACTTGTAGAATTGGTACGGACTTATGTAGGAACGCAATAAAATACAAAAATACACATATACAATAAAACTTCATTTCATTAATATCAAATAACTGAAATATGCTTACATACAGAAATAAAAATAAACTAGCTCGGGTGATGGTAACTCATCTCTGAGAAGCGATTTGGTGGCTGCATGCCTCTAAACTGTGTTACAATGAGGCTCAAAGGCCTATTTATTATTGAGAAACAACGGAAAACCCTAAACATCCAAAAACCTAACCCTAGGAGATGAAGCACCAAAATTTTGGGCCTCGTTTGGGTAAATTGGTACATCAACTTCCCAAGGTCATAACTTTGGCATATGATCTCCGTTTGGCTATCATAATACCTCGTTTCAAAGATCTCGATGAGAAGCCTAAAACAAATTAGCAAGTTGGTTTGAGAGTTGTTTCGATCTCTTCGTTTTCCCTAAAAATGTTGTTTAAGGCCTCAAAAGGCTTCGAAAGTTTGGGACTTCAAAAAGTGCCAAAAATAGTAAACTCTGCTACAATTAAGGAAAATGAAAAATTGAAAGAGACAGTGTTGGGGGTCCAAGTGGAATAGGCGAGTGGCCACCAATATACACCTGGATCAAACCTCCCCCCTTAGGAATCAATGGTCCCCATTGTGTTGAGTGCCTCCATGAGATGGGGAAACTTCTTCTGAACTTGGTCCCTAGTGAGCCACTTTCCTTGGTACAGAAGTTGGCCAGATTTGACAACCCGATATAGTTGGATCTTCTATTGGTGAGTGTTCTCGATCTTTGTGTCCATGATCCAATCATTTGTGGCATGTTTCATGCAGTTTGGATTTAACTATGTTGGTGTGAGTTGTTCTTCAATGTTTGATGTGTCCAGTAATGGTGGAAAGTATGGTCGAATGCAATCCACATTGAACACTGGGTGCAGGCCAAGGAATGGCGGGATGTTGAGCTCGAAATCATTGTCCCCTATAGCCTTAGTGATGATGTAAGGCCCATATCGGAGTGGGAAAAGTTTGCGGTGGGGCCCAGCGAGGCACTCCTTTTATAGATGTAACCAAAATTTGTCACCCATCTAGAACTTGTGTGGCACCCAATGTTGATCATGACATTGCTTGTACTTAGCATTGGCTCTGTTCAATATGTCATGGACCTACTAGCATATGTGTTGAATGCATTGAATGAATTTGTTAGCCATGTCAGCTTCAAACTGGACATGAGCCGAATATGCCTGAGTAGCTGCAAATGGTATGGCCACATCAATGGGACATAGTGGCTAGAATCCCAACCCCACCTAAAAGGGGTTGTGGCTAGTTGTGCTATGGAGAGCTATGTTGTAGTTGTGTTGGACATAGGGGAGGCTTTCATCCTATGTGCGTGGATGCTTCAAGTTGTACATATGCAGAATGTGTATGGTCATCCTATTGACGACCTATGTTTGGCCATCATTTTTCGGGTAGAAAGTTGTGGACTTAGTGAACTTGGTATCCAACATCAACCAGAGACTTGACCAAAATGTACTTAGGAACCTGTTGTCTCGATCTGAGATAATGGATTGTGGGATCCCAAAATGTACCCACAATCATTCAAAGAAGATCTTACCAATGGCTTCCGTTATGATACTCTTCTTGCAAGCTACTAGAATGGCCATCTTAGAGAATATGTCAATGACCATGAAAATGCAGTCGTTGCCATGCTTAGTAGAAGGAAGGCCCGACATGTAATCCATGGAGATGGATTCCCAAGGTCGACTAGGAGTAGGCAGATGAGTATATAGGCCTTGCTTCTTGATGATCGGTTTGGAAATGGCGCAGGCAGTGCAGGACCTAATGTACTTCCCAATATCTCGTCGAAGGTTAGGCTAAAAGAAATACTTTTGCAGCACTACCATTGTTTTCTTTACCCCAAAATTTCCTACGACCCAACTGTAGTGCGCCTCCGAAATCATCTTGGCACGCTCGCTTGAAGGAACACAAATGTGTCACAGGTGGCATAACAATGCATCCTAGAGGTGAAAATTTGGAACTTTCTTACCTTCCAGGAGTGTTTGGTATGTGTTTCCAAATTCTGCTTCACTCTTGTAAAGATGCAGCCTCCCCGCAGTCTCGTTCCCACAAGAGTCAAGCACAGTGGTCAGCACCATGACCAGTGGTCAATTGAGGCAGTATACAACATTGTTGGTGCTTCCTTTCTTATACATAATGTTCAAATGGAATTTTTGCAGGTATGTGGACCATTTGTGATGGCGATTGTTCTACAACTTCCCTTCTATCTGTATTAACTGCAAGGGTCGGTGGTTTGTGTGGATAACAGTTTCCTTCCCCATAATGTAATGCATCCATTGTCAATAAGCCTGCACAATAGAATGCATCTATTTGTCATGGGTGGGATACTTTCAGACTATGTCTAAAAGTGTCTCACTACGATATGCCACTGGATGCCCCTATTGAGTAAGAACCACACCAATAGCATAGTTGGAGGCATCTGTCTCGATCTCAAATGGTTATTGCAGGTCTGGTAATGTGAGCACTAGTGCAGAGTAAAGGTGATGCTTCAACTCAGAAAATGCCCTTTATTAGGATTCAAACCAAAATAAATTTTCTTTCACTTCACCCTTGGTGACTTGACTTAAAGGCCAAGTGATATGAGAGAACCCCAACACGAAGTTGCGATAGAAATTGGCAAGACCCAAAAAGTTATGGAGCTCTGTTAGAGTGGTTGGGTCTGGAAAATCTCGAATGACTGGTCCATATGCACACCCTTCTCATCAATGATGTACCCCAGATATTGAACCTGGGTCATGCCAAAAGTGCATTTCTCCAAATTGGCACACAGCTTGTGTTGTCGCGGGGTTTGAAGGACCTGTCAAATATGGTGGAGGTGCTCTTCCCAACTCTGGTTGAAGATTAAGATTTCATCTAAATACACCACCACAAATGCATTGGTGAAGGGTCGCAATATGTCATCCATCAATCTCATGAAGGTTGTGGGGGCATTCGTCAACCTGAAAGGCATGACCAACCATTCGAAAAGGCCCTCCTTGGATTTGAAGGTAGTCTTCCACACATTGAAGGGTTCGATAGGCACCTGGTGATGACCAAACTTCAAGTCAATCTTGTTAAAATATTTTTCCCCCTTGATCTGATCAAGAAGGTCATTAATCTATGGGATTGGGTACCTATTCCGGACAGTGATCTTTTTCAGTGCCCAATAGTCAATACAGAGTCTCCAAGCATCATCCTTCTTTTGTACTAATACAATCAGTCTCCCATAGGGGGATGAGCTCGGACTCATGTGCCCTTTCTGCAAC
The DNA here is from genome assembly GCA_000404065.3 of Pinus taeda. Taxonomy (NCBI): domain Eukaryota; kingdom Viridiplantae; phylum Streptophyta; class Pinopsida; order Pinales; family Pinaceae; genus Pinus; species Pinus taeda. Next base: position 69,503 of record APFE031558572.1, read on the forward strand.
AGCTCATAAATTTGCCTCTTGATCTCATTGTTCTCCTTAACAGAGCGTCGATAGATCGTTCCATTGGGTGGCAGCGCACCTGGAGTCATATCAATGGAGTGCTTGACCTGACAGTGCAGAGGTACCCCTGTAGGTGAGGCGAAAATGTCATTGTACTCCTCCACAACCTTGTCCATTTGTTTTTGTTGTGTGGAGAAGCCCTGTCTAGAAATCGTGGCTACAACCTTCTTCTTTCTCTAAGGGCGAATCATAAGGAAAATGAATTTCCTGGTCTAGGAAATGATCTTACTACATTTCTTTGCAGTGATCAAAGAGATGACGATAGGCAAGGCTACCTCTGGTATCCAATAAAACTTATCACCCAAAGTAATAATCACAGAGCAAGGTCTAGACTCATATACAACATGTTGCTTCCACAAGTATGGTTGTCCTAATAATACATCACAAACTTCAAGAGGAGCAACATCACACAGTACCTCATCCGTGAAGGGCTTGATGTTGTAGGGAAGGTGACACTGCTAACTGATGTGGAGATCTCGTCCTTTGTGAAGCCACCTAATGGTGTATGGTTGCAGGTGTGTTGTAGTCAGCAGGCCTGGCCACTTCATGACCTCTGCTGAAATGAGGTTCTTTTGGCTCATGATGTCAATAATGAATTGCAGCAGAGAACCTTTCACCCACATTTGTGAGTGGAAGAGGCATTCCCCCTCCTCTAGATCTTTAGGCTCATTCTTCTGGATCTTAGTGGTGGACATGGTGGCACTAGGCTCCGCGTCAATGATTTGCTTCCCTTTGTTGTTCCCCTTGTTAGGTTCTGACTCAGAGTCAAAACATGTGTTTGGTTTGGAAGCCTTCAGCTTGGTCACTAGTGACTGCATAGCCCAGCACTCACTCGTGTTGTGAGTGGAGATCTTATGGAACTCATGCCATTTTCCCGTGTCCTTTTTTGTCTTCATGGTGTTATTCTTTGCTTGCAGCTTTGGAGGGTTATCTTGGTTCGCCCTACCTTGGCTTTGTCCTTTGCTCTGTGGTTTGGGGGCACCTTTTCCTTGCTTCGGATTCGAAGATATAATGTCTCACTTCTTCTATTTAAACTTCTGCTCAATCTTGACAGCGTATTGGTACATCGTGCTGAGCGAGGATATGTCCAGGAACTCCATCTCATCCTAGATGTACTTGTGTAGACAGTCGCGGTATTTGAATACTAAATGTTGCTCATAATCCTTCATACCTAGCTTCATGTGAAGGGTATGTAAAACATTTTTATACTCCGGCAAATCTTGGTCCCTTCCCTACCATAGTGTGGTCCACTTTATGTATTTATCTTTATAGCTCCCGATAGGGTAATATTGTTCCTTGATGGTGTCTCAGAAAGAATTCCAATTGGGTGCGGCTGAAAACAGTGAGGATTCCCTCTCATCCTTTTGTTCATAGTACGTTTCCCACCAATCCTTGACATGTGGGGTGGCTTTAAGAAGTGAAAAAGTAATTTTTTCCCAATTAGAAAAGTCATGAACTAAAAAATACCCTTCCAATAGATTTAACTATTTATCTACATTGTTTGCATCTATCTGGCCCTGAAATATGGGAATATCAAAGTTAACTTGTACCTTAAAAGGAGTGGCACCTCTAGAGTGGTTGTTGGATGAATATGTGTCACATGTGGGTAACCGTTGAAGGATCTGGGCAAAGTTATCCGTCATCGCGTTCCTCTGTCACTTGAGGGCTTCCTCGAGCAGTATTTTGAAAGGATATCCTACCCCCTCATCTTTCTTTTCTTCTGCCATGGGAGGTCATCGGGTTTTGCAAGGTGGTCTTGCAAAAGTTCAACTAGATAGAGCCCTAGCTCCTTATACCCTGACCTTGTTTGGGACATGCAAATAAAAACAGAGAAAGAGAAAGTTTCTCTTATACTATTGATCCGGACTTATGTAAGGATGCAACAAGATATATAAATAACCATATATATATATAGATGCAGGATAAATAAAACTTCATTTCATTAATATCAAAGAACTGAAATATGCTTACATACATAAATAAAAATAAACTAGCTCGGTTGTTGGTAGCTTATCTCTGAGAAGAGATGTGGTGGCTACATGACTCTGAATTGTGTTACAATGAGGCTCAAAGGCCTATTTATTATTGATAAATAATGGAAAACCCTAAACATCCTAAAACCTAACCCTAGTAGATGAAGCACCAAAACTGTGGGCCATGTTTGGGTAAATTGGTACATCAACTCCCTAGATCGTAAATTTGGCGTACAATCTTTGTTTGGCTATCATAATACCTCCTTTTGAAGATCTTGAAGAGAAGGTTGAAAACAGACCAACAAACTAGATTGGGGTTTTTCCAGTCTCTCTATTTTCCCTAAAAACATCGTTTAGGGCCTCAAAACAGCCCTCAAAGTTCAGGACCCGAAAAACTACCAAAAATAATAAATTGTGCTACAATTAAGGAAACTGAAAAACTGAAAGAGATAGTGTTGGGGGTCCAAGAGGAATAGGTGAGTGGCCACCAATATCCACCTCGATCAAGAATTCTCTCCGCAAAAAGAAAATTTCTACGAGTGTGAATCTAAGACTTCTCAAATTCTACGAGTATGAATCTAAGACGAGAAGTCTATAGGGAGTCATCCATAAATAATTTTGTATTATTTTGAATCAATTGAGAATATACTTCTAGTCACTTAAGCAGTGCATCTTCACACCGCAAGTATGTTCTTATCGTACTACATGTTCTTATCGTACTACTTTGAGGCCCTATTACTCAATGAGTCAATGTATGTATGTTGAGAGGAAGGGTTGTGCAGAGGATGATGCTCTAGTAGTAGCGGCAGGGTAAAGAAGTGCAGATGACATATATTAGATGTCTGTCTCAAATGTGTGCCAACTCCAAATTTTCCAAAGACCTAGCTTATAAATACTTAAATAAGTTGATCTGTGTCTACTACAATGGAGGCATCGCCTTCAAACAGTGCCTTACTACTATATCGAAACTCGTATTTCAACCTTTCTTTCAATTGATGATCTGCTATGCTTGTCTATATATGGATTGCTTCTCTTTTTTTCGCAAGGATTTCGTTCCTTTTTATATAAAAATGTTGTTTAATCATTTCCCATCTTAGCGGTTGTAGAATCTAGGTTGTTTCATTACTTATGATGGATTGACATTGTGCAATTCAGACATAAGTTGAACCACTAATGCCTACATACAAGAGCTTCCATAAATTTTACAATCGAAAGGGTGTACTGAAAATCAAACACCAACTGGAATTTGTAACGACTATAATGACTAAATTTCATAATTCTCGCTGGTCATCACCCTTTTGCAGTGGAGACAAGCATGGATTTTAAGCTATAGTAAATGAGAATTTCAAGTGCATAGGATTAGGAACTCACCAAAGAACATTTGGATTCCATAACTAACAACACTAACTAGAATTATGGGCAATCAATGGTGGATGTTTCTGAGCTAAACTTGGGACTCGTGGGCACAGAAAACTTCTTTTCAGAATATTATGTGGCAAAGATCATAGCGGTGGCCCTCATCCAGGTTATCTGTGAGACAAAAGAGCCTGAAATACCCTACGCATTACCTGTTAGACACTCTACTACAACATTTTCATTCTTCTAGTTTAGAGGCCTTCTTGTTTTCGATGTTCCTAGGGTTAGAGTGAAAACGTCATCCCACTCATTACCAGGTATAATATTTATGAATTTATCTTTCTTTATTGTCTTTTAAATTGTTTGTAACCCTATTTTTTTTTGTAGATATGGACCTGTCACCTTTGGATTGTAGGTATGGCTTCCTGAGTCACTATAGGGAAAGTATATGTCTGAATTAAAGTCTTATTTTTGTCAACACATTGACTCCTCTACATCTAACTACAGATCGGCCTTTTCTGAAGTTCCGACTTCGGTATGCCTACACTGAGGCCTATGGTTTGGCTCCTGGAACTTTCAAAATTACGAGATTTTCTTTGAGTTACTCTTATCTGTATAATTTCAGCCCAATTTGGGTTGGACTAAATAATGTGTTGGTAATAATTTATTATCACTGAATGCTACAACATCACCTAAATAATAATGTTGGAAAGAATATATATATTGGCGATTGTCCAATTTCTTATATCTAATTCATTAAAGCATTTATATTTATGAAAACTAGTTGTAATTCTTTTGAGTATTTATTCCAATATACCCGTCATATACTATTACGTTTTTGTATGTTATATATCTTATAGGTTTTATATAATTTATTCAAAAACACAACTTTCGTCATAGCAAATTAATATTCTTTAGTGAAAATTCAATATGGTTTTCCCAAATTTCTAGATCTGGATAGGAATATATGTTTTTTTTGGTTATATCATTTATCAATTGTCTAATCTATACAGTGGTTGTGGCCTCGTCCTACACTGCTTATTTTAAGCCAATTTGATGAATTTGTTCTACTACTTATGGAAGATCTGCGTTAGGGTGTTTCTTTGTGTTATTTATAATGGATATATTTGGAGCTTTCGACTCTGTCATTCCGAAAATTTATAAATACTTCTTGGTTAAGGCCCCTTGTAACAGCCACTCCACAAAACTGCAAATGTAATATGTAATTTTATTTTCACTAATAAAATTACGCCTTTTTCTTGGAAAAAAATAGCCACTCCACAAGACTAATATCAAAATAATACTAGCATCTTTGAGTCCAAATTACATTGGAATGTTTGTGCATCATTGATCCTTATGTTCATTTTCTTTAGTTGCTTCTCATTTAAATAAATTATCAATATAATATCATATGTGGTACTTACAAATTTTCTATAAATTTAATTATCAACCTTGACTGTATGGTTTCATCCGGTTGCACCCAACTGGGTTTTTACTATTTTCAACTACTATTAATACATCTATAACCCTATTTCGACTTAGATACTGTAAGTTTTCCTAGCTTTCACTTGATTGTTTGGTTTTTTTTTTTTGCAAGTTGGACTAGTAGCTCGAAAATATGGATTCCACAAATATTAAACATAGATTCACATAAAGGAATCTTAAAAATTCAAATGTCGAAAACCACCCACATTGATGACCTTTGCTTGTCCCCTTAGGGTATAACTGAAAGACTTGAGACATTAGTCTTATTTTTTCATTTATTTGCCCTCCCTAGCTACTAAGAATGTGAATTATTATATATATTTGAGTGATACAGTTTAAACCTGTTCTTGTGCATAAACTATATCCATCAAAAGGGACGTCTAGGTTTATATATCACTTCAATATAATAGTCGATTTAATTTCTTAGTTTTTCCCAGCTATAGTTACAACCAACAAGAAGTCATGTAGTAGTAACTACTAGCTCTCAAAATGATTTTGAAGACTAATTTTATAAGGAGGCCAGTCACAGTTGGTATACTTGACTTGGTTCTATACTTTTCTTTTGGACTCAACATTCTTAGTTTAGTTTTTGAGAATTATTCTCTTTAACTAAATTCCACATCAATTCCACCTTCTGCCATTTACTTTTTCATGCGAACAAGTTCACCGAGGATTTTTCAAAACATATGTATCTATGTATATGATACAGTACCATACAATAATCAAATCCTTACTAACGTGGAATATAATTCTATTCGTCCTATCCATTTCTTCCAAACTAATCAAATTTTATTTCTAGACTCTCTTATTGAAAACTTTTTTTTCTATAGATGATCTCGATCTCATGCATGCAATTAAATTTAATAAATAACACAACAATAATATAACTTCGCAAAGAAATTTAATAAACCAGAGAACAATATTATAACTGAAATATCCATTTCAGCAATACAAACCTTATTCTATGTTCTACATCATATCTTCATGCATGTAAATAAATATTTATTATCTTAATACCTTAGCATAGATAGGCACAATAAAGATATGCACAGTGCTTCATGTCAAGATTGGGAAATACTCAGGAGCATAGTACGTTCCACCCAACCATGAACTATCTCCAACAATTCCCTCCAAGCTAAGAACTTCTTGCTCTCTGGAATCAACCACCCCCTTTGATTCCTAAGTGGTTCTTTTATAACTTTCTTCCCAACATATTTTTAGCAGTGTCCTACTTTAAGGTCTGTCAGCCTTTTGCCTAGGATTTTTTTTTGTTTTATATTTTTTTCGAAAAAATATTCTTTTCTTTTTTTTTAATAACACTTTTATCTCCCAAAATGCTTTATTCGACCTCACTTAGTATTTATCTCCAACTAAGTAACTAACACAATATTTCTCTCCCATTGTGTTAATTTAATTTATTTTTAACTATTTTATCCCAGGGATTTTTAAAAGATATTTAGGGAAGGTCCCTCATGTGGACTTGACCACCATTAGCTTTTTCTAAGTTGGGCAAGAAGTCTTCTAAACTCTAGTGCTCTCTTATGAATATTTCCAATCAATTTATTTATTAACTCATTTATTAAAAAAAAATTACAAAATCACATAAGTCTCATCATGGCTTCCATCACCATTAAATCCAATAATAGTTCAATATCTAAAAATAGTAAAAGTTCAAAAATCAGTGCAATAGGGGTGTTACATCCCCCCACCCCCTTTTAATAAACACCACCCTTTGTGTTTCCTCAAATCCATCTTTACTTAATATGGTAAGGAAATGCCTCCTATATTTCTTCCTTCATTTGTACCACAACCTCTTCAGTACTAAAGTGCTTGCACTTCAGTTTATTTTGAGCAATGGCTCAGTTCCAGAGTAAAAGATACTCTTATTCTTGTTTTAAGAGAAGAATATTTCGTGTTTTCATGCATGCTAAATAGGTGCTTCCTATCTTCATTCATGCATTCCACCAAAGGATCATCCACCTGCATCCAACAAAACTATCCACACGCACTCACCAAGGTCAGAACATCAATATATCAATACATAATATAGTGGGTCCTTTGGTACATTTATTCACATCTTAAGCTAGTAACATGGATGTATTTTAATGTGAAACTCAAAATATGGAATTTCCACTTTCCTTTCATATCACTTACACATATGCAATATTAATCAAGAGACTACTTGCTACATTCTCTCTTATGTTCTTATTTGATACCATCACATCAATTATGCATTTGTCATGAATACTTAAGTGTAGAACCACATACTATCTTTTCCACTTTCATGGTTGTTATATTATTGTAAATTCCACTCTAAATTGGAATTAGTCAAGTCCATCTTGATTAGCTGCCACTTGTTCCATACCTCTCCATAAGCCCACAAAAGTATGAGGAAACATAATTAAGAATTTCACAATACCACTCATAGATATTTAAAAGAATATCTTGACCTATTCTTGTTTCATGGTCAAAACAACAAAATGTAAATTTAGAGATCTACCACGTATTTTTTTTATTTTTTACTTTATCCACTATTTTCCTTTAACTCACTCCCTTGAGTTTTTTCTTTCTTTCATTTCCTCAATTTGGCCTGCATTATAGATTATTTATGAAGATTTATGAGCATCTTACCTTTGTATATAACCATGGAGTCTTTTCCCTTACATTTTTATATGCCTAGGTTGTCTTGACACCCAACAAGTTAGTGTAAGTATTTGCGTTACTTCTGGACATTTTCGTACACACACACACACACATATATTAAAATAATACATCAATTACGAAGTTTCCTTCATATAATTTTATGAAAATACCCTGCCACTTTGTTAGGTTATTCTAGGAATTTCTATCAGCATTCCTAATTTATCTCGTGACATTATTTCTAACAAGCCCTTTTTATGGTCATTCTTGGTCCATTAAAAATATAATTTGTGAAAATTCTAATGAAACAACAATATTATCCTCTAATCCCATACAATTTTGATACCCTTTTGTTCCTAATTTGATTCCAATCCATGGTTTTCCTGCCCTATTTTAGAGTCTGTTACACTTTTTCTTAAGGACTTACATGATTTCGCTCTTGATTTTAGCTTTTGTCCACTTTACACTTATCCATTTCGATATAAGGCTTGTGGTTTTTGCATATTTTCTGCACAATCTCTAAGTTACCTTATACATGTCTAGGGATCATTTCGTCCTTCAACCTCACCAATCAAGAATTTATGTCCCCTTTTTAGGTCCATCGCACTTCCCTCTTAAGGATTTTCCTGGGTATATACTTTTCCCTATTTACCTACTTGGAAATATTTTATTTTTTTGTACCCTTAGTTACACTTTGTACTTCCATTATTGAGAATAATCATACATATGACCTTAAAATTTATATTCCATAACGGAATCAATTCTTGACAGTTATGTTGTTAGCATTTATTGGTTGGTATTTTAGCCCGTTAAATTATAAAAAAAAAGCACAAAAATTGGAAACTAAATCACACAAGAAAACATAGGGAAGTTGCGTGGTAAAACCCTAACAATGTGTCAAGGAAACCTCCACGAGACAATGAATTGGAATTCTTATTTCTCAAGGTCCAAAATGACTCTCCAACCATTATATCAAACCTCTCGGGCAATCATCAATTCAATATGAAAACCTTCATTACATAACTCCCTACGGATACACAATTGTTTGAACAGTAAACCTAGATTTACTAATAAAATTACATTTAATAATAATTGTTTTCATTCCTAATAATATCCACCTTGAAAACAATTTCAATCCCTTGCCCATGCCCATTCATCATATTTTCTGCAAGCCAAGAGAAGCCAAACACCATCACATATTATCTACCAATATTGGCTTCGTGAACATGTTTGCACAATTCTCTTGTGTGAGGACCTTCTTGAGAGCTACTTTCCTGCCATCAATCACATTTCTTACAAAATGGTATATTCCATCAACCAAGTTGCCTCTTTACAAGCATCTAAAGCAATTATATGCTTTGCTTTAGTAGTGGACAAAACAATTGTTTCTTGAAGTTTTGACATCTAACTAATTGTTCCACCTGCAAGAGCAAAGACATATCCTATAATAGATCTCCTTTTGTCCAAGTCACCTACATAATCAGAATCCAAATATCCGCAGACTGAATCTCCACTACCATTAAAGATGATATGATGGTCACTTGTGCCTCTCAAATACCAAAGCACCCATTTCACTGCTCACAAATGTTCTTCTCCTGGATTTCCCCTGAACATGCTAACAAATCCAACTGCATGTGAAATATCAGGTCCTGTAGATACCATTTCATACATAAAATTTCCTACCACATTTTCATATGGTACAGGAGACATATACTTCTTTTCTACATCAGTTCTAGGAATCAAACCTGAAGAAATCTTAAAATGGGAAGCTAAAGGAATAGTGACAGGTTTCACATTGCCCATACTAAACTTTACATGTATTTTCTCCACATACTTATGTTGTGATAACCAGAGCTTTCCATTTTTCTTGCCTCTATGTATCTCGATGCCCAAGATATGTTTTGCAGCTCCAACATCCTTCATATCAAATGTCCTCGAAAGTTGAGCCTTTAACCTGTTGATCTCCTCCATTATTTTTCTTGTAATAAGAATATCGTCAACATACAAAACCAAGATAATGAATATGCCATTGAAAATTTTAAAGTAAACACAATGATCATACTCACATCTAGTGTAGATTTGGTTGACCATGAAGGATTCAAACTTCTTGTACCACTGCCTAAGAGACTGCCTTAGGCCCTACAATGATTTCTTTAGTTTGCAAACTAATCTTTTGTTGTGACCTTGTACAAAACCTTTTGGTTGTTCCATATAGATCTCTTCATCCAAATATCTATGAAGAAAAGTTGTTTTTACATCCAACTATTCTAGCTCAATATAAAGTAATGCAGTTAGTTCTAACATAGTACGAATAGAAACAAGTTTTATGACGGGTGAAAAAATAACATGAAATCCAATACCTTGTACCTGAGAATACCCTTTACTACCAACCTCACCTTATATTTTTGAATACTTCCATCAAAATTTCGCTTCAATTTGAAGACCCATTTGCATCCAACAACACTTATCCCTTTAGGAAGTTCTACAAGATCCCAGGGTTTGTTCTTGGCTAAGGAATCCACTTCCTCATCCGTATCCTTCTTCCATTTTTCACTATCTGTGTCATCCATTACTTCCTGATAACAAGAAGGCTCCCCATCTTCAGTAATCAAAGAAATAGAGGAAGCAGAATCTTCATACCTTTTGGGTGCTCTTCTTTCCCTTTTTGACCTTCTTAGGTTGACTAGTTGTTGAATTGGTTCCTGAACTTCTGCAGTTTCCTTTACATATTCTTCACATTTTTCTTTATAATTCTCTTCTTCCTTTCGACTTTCCAAAAAAGGATGAGTCTCCAACTGAATTTGTTGATTCGAAAACACTTGTTCTTGTTCAACTTTTTCAACATCTGATTTTAGAAGAGAATATCCATCAAATGCTATATATCTACTAATGATTATCTTACGTGAAGAAGGATCTCACAACATGTATCCTTTCACAGCATCGTCATATCCAACAAAGACATAACATTTTGATTTTGGGTCTAACTTAGAACATTTATTCTTTGGAACAAGAGCATACGCATTACAAGAAAAAAATTATTAAATATGAATAATCACAAGACTGACCCGACTAAACTTCTTCAAGAATTTTACAATTAATAGCAACTAAAGGTGTTCTATTTACCAAATAACAAGTAGTGGATACTACTTCTACCCACAGCTCCTTCTGCAAGTTAGCATTGTTGATCATGTTTCTAGCTCTCTCCATAAGAGTCTGGTTCATACATTCAGCAACACCATTTTGTTGAGGAGTATAGATAGCAGTTTTATGTCTAACAATCCCTTCATCCTTGCAATATTGTTTAAATTCTAAGGAAGTAAATTGAGCGCCATGGTCAACTCTTAAATATTTGATTGTTTTTCCTATTTTCTTTTCCACCATAGCTTTAAATTGTTTAAAAATATTAAATGCATCAACCTTTTTTTAACATATAGACCCATACTTTCCTAAAGTAATCATCAATAAATCTTAAGAAGTAAGATGCACCTCCATAAGATATTGTAGGAGATAGTCCCCAAAGATCAGAATGAATATAGTCCAAAATTGCTTTACTATTATGACTACCGACTTTAAATTTATATCTACATTGTTTTCCATATGCATAATGATTGCACAAATCCAAACTCAATGATTTCAAATTAGGAAGTAATTTGTGATTCATCAGTACCTGAAGTCATTTATTGCTCATGTGACATAGCCTCTGGTGCCATAGGAGAGTATATTCTTTTGCCTTCTCAGATACATTCATTCCAAATTGACCTGTAAACGTGTAACCTTTCGAGTCCAATACTCCAAAAGAAATCAAATTATTTTTCAATTTAGGTACATTTCCAACATCATTCAATGTTCTAATCGTATCATCATACATTTTAATTTTGACATTTCCCACCCCAATAGTTTGACAAGAAACATTATTACTCATAAGCACAGAACTACCATTCAAATCTTGATATTAAGTGAACCAATTTATGTGTGAATTCATGTGATGAGAAGCACCAAAATATAATAACCAATCTTCATAATGCTAAGAAATATTGCAAATAGGAAAAGCCTCATCTATCATACCTAATTCAGCAGATAAAACTTCATTAATCATACCTTATTCAACTTGATTTGATTCCTTTTTTGGGTTTTCAACAAACTCCTTTATTTTCCAACAATATTTCTTGAGATGCCTTGTTTTTTTGTAGTACCATCATTTGAATTTACACTTCTTTCCCCTTGACTTTGATCTAGACGAACTTCTTTCCTTGTATCCTCTCTCCTTGGACTGGCCTCTAGATACCATTGCTTCTGGCGTGGAAGTTTCAATGTTATACTTCCTTCATACCTCTTCAAAAAACAGAGCTCCCACAACGGAATAAAATTATAAATATTCAGTTGTGCTCAATGCTATAGGGATTAATGCACGGGTGTTTGGTGATGTAGAAACCCTCAAGGATCTTCTCGGAATCCTCGGCAGGCAATCAAATTAGTTGCAATTGTCACAAAGATACATGCATATCTATGTTTAACAAACGAATATCAAAGCGAGAAGGAATTATTACCTCAAGTCTTAGTGTGGTGTTGCTGGAGAGTGCAATGCAGCTAGGCAGAAGACCCCTGAGCCGGCTCCATATCAAAACCTCCACATAGTAAAGAAAAGCATAATATCATAGCATAAAACCTTGATAAACAAATAAATGAACATATAAAAGATATCTAGTTGCATATAACTAATCCACTCATGCTAGAAGATATTAGATCAACATATAAACAAGTTTATACTACCAACATCACAAATTGGACAACACAACTACGGTTCTATATTGATGTAGAAAGAGTGATTGCAACCATCAATTGCATTAACCTTACCTTACCCCTCCAACTCCTCTCTCTCTCTCCCTTCTTAAACTCTTCTGATGCCTTAGTCTAAGACTCTGCTTGATAGTCAAATAGAAATCCTTTCAAATGTTTCGACCCCTTTCACAATGGCCCAATTCTTGCATTTATAGCATGTAGGGTTAGGGTTTCCAAGTCCTTCATGAGTTCCATTGGGAAAAAGCAGTGATGTTTCCATGATTTAATGATCTTTCCCATTTGCATACTCCACTAGGAATTAGTAATCCCCTCAAACAGGTCGAGTTCTGATGTTTCCCTGCTTTTATGAGCTGACATAGGAGAGAATCTAGAGATATTTTCTCAATCAACTCGCTCCTTTAACCCATAGAACTTGATGTAGGTTCACTAATGTTGTTCCCGAGGTAGCAAGTAGAGTTACCCTAGGCACTAACGCACCCTTAAGGTTGTTGAGAAACTTTATAAAGCAGGTTGATAGTGTCTAGACAGTGTTAGCTTGACAAATGGACCTGTGAACTTGGTCAGTCCTTCAGTCATCATGTCTTTGTCCTCTGAGTTGATGAGGATATCATTTTCTTATATAACAGATGCCCCCTAAAGTGTGAGATCATAGGCTGCGATGATAGCCGAAATACTTTATATTTGACTGTAATTTTCTTTGGAAAAAAGAGAGAGAGGATCAGAGCTTCGGGAAGTATGGAAAACCTTATACAACACATATATATAAAACAACTAAAATCATGTCCTGAGTCAGGAATTCCCACGCTCAGCAGCTATGTCAGAGTGATTTTCTCAAAAAAGAGATATGATGATGTTGGCTGCTGATAAGCACAATGTGGAACCGGTGTCATAATAGGATCATTCTTATGAGTTTTCTCCAAAAAACAATAACCGCAACTTGGGAGAGGAAACAAGGTTGAGTGATGCAAGCCTCTACCCAAGGTCTTGATTTTCGCTTCACCGAACAGCATAGATCGATACATGTGAATATATGTGTTCATGTCGAACATGCACGAAATCATATGATTACCAGTCAATAATGGAAACTGTTAACAGACGCGAGGATGGCCACCAATAATGGTGATGGTCTCCAAGATGCACAATACAATCTAGCAAGTGCGAAAAATGTTTTTGTCATCAAACACTCGTAGAATCATTTAACCAGGAGCCAATAATGAAAATCCCTGATCAAACACAAGGTGACCTACCACTGGTGTTTGCAAGTACCGAGGCACTAAAGTGTTTCTGGGTCTTCTTCCTAGATAGAGTGTTGAAGTCGATAGGAAGAGACCTATCGAAAGGTAGGAAATAAGGTGTCCTACATCAGTCGACACGAAATGGGACAAGAATGATTGTTTTTTGAGGAATCTTTTGAACATTGGGTCAAAGCGACAGAGGGCATGATGGTAGGATATGCTTGATGGGTTGATGGAGGAAACATGAGATAAAGTTTTTCCCTTGAACAATAGAAGGCACGACAATGGTTTTAACCATGCAGCACTAGACTCATGAAAACCAAAGAGTGTTAGGATACATAGATGCAAAAACATCAGGGTATATAGGCTAAACTCATAGGATGGTAAGATTCATATTGAGAGGCCGTCACAAGGAAGGTTTATCTGAGGGAATGTTATGTTCAAGGGAGCGATTGCTGCCAAAAAACTCTTTCTAAATATGGAACATAACGCAATTGTATTGTCTGCTTTCCCCATCTTATCAGTTTAATGAGTTCAGACAGGCAAACTTGTCGATCTTTTCATGTCTTAAGAGTCTGAAAAGGATCGCAAAAAGAGCGACTCCATGCCCTATCTGATTAGTTTAACAAGTCCAGATAGGCAAACTCGTTGATCTTTTCATGTTTTAAGAGTCGAAAAAGGATCGTAAAAAGAGCAACTCTATACCTCATTTGTGTAATTTAATGAGTCTAGACGAGAAAACTCGGTGGTCTTTCATATTTAGAGAGTCCGAAAAGATCGCAAAGAACAACTCCAGGGTGGTCCCTTTGTCATAGTTTTTAACCGGGTGCGACAAAAGTTTAATAGTATACCTAGAATAGTTCATTTTATGTGAGTTAATCTACTGAGTCTGGATAAATAGAAACTTATGCTCAATAGATGTTTGCCTCATTTTGTTACGAGTACGAGGAGACGAAGTAAACTCGATTTTCGTCGTGAAATTTTAATGAGTCAGGGGACGACAAACTCAATACCTTCATTGAATTTTAACAAGTCAAATGAAGAAAACTCAAGGTATCTTTTTCAGTTTAGTGAGCGAGGAAAAAGAGGTAAAAGAACTGCTCATTCCTTCTTCGTAGATTTAATGAGAGTGAAGAAGGAAAAAACTTGGGGTATCTTTTTTAGTTTCGTGAGTGAGGAAAAAGAGGCTAAATAACTATTCATTCCTTCTTCGTAGATTTAACGAGCCCGAAGAAGGAAAAACTCGAGGACTTTTTTATTTAAGAGCAAGAAATAGTCCCAAAAAAGAAAGCGCTCATATCGTTGTCGTAGATGTTTAACGAGCCCAATGACAAAAACTCGGGGTTTTTTCGATTTAACGAGCGAGAAAAGTTCCTAAAAAGAATGCTTGGTGCATTTTCATAAGTTTTTAACGAGCCTGAAGAAGGAACTCGAGGTTTTTTCAGTTTTATGAGCAAGAAAAAAGTCCCAAAAAAGAATGCTCAATCGATCTTTTTCAGTTTAATGAGCTAGAAAAAGAGGGAAAAAGAGTTTCTCGAACAATCGTCATAAGTGTTTAACAAGCCCGATGATGAAAAACTCGGGGATTTTTCAGTTTTAGAGTGAGAAAACATCCCATAAAAGAAAGTGCTCATATCTTCTTTGTAGTAGTTTAACGAGCCCAAATAAGGAGACTCGAGCTTTTTCGCATTAACGAGCAAGAAAAATACTGTAAAAAGAATGCTCGATCTTCTTCGTGGTAGTTTAACGAGCTCGAAGAAGGAGACTCGAGGTTTTTTCGGATTAACGACCAAGAAAAATACCATAAGAAGAATGCTCGATCTTCTTCGTGGTAGTTTAATGATCCTAAAGAAGGAGACTCGAGGGTTTTTCGGATTAACGAGCAAGAAAAATACCGTAAAAAGAATGCTCGATCTTCTTCGTGGTCGTTTAACAAGCCCGAAGAAGAAGACTCGAGGATTTTTCGGATTAACGAGCAAGAAAAATACCATAGAAAGAATGCTCGACACTTCTTGATCTCATGCTTGACAATATAAGGGTCTATGCCATGCATTTCCTCATAAGGCCAAGGGAAAACATCGCAGAAGTCCTTAAAAGGGTAGGTGAAGCTCACAATTTCCTCAAGATTGCAATTGGCTCCAACCTGGATGTTTTCCATGATGCCTATCTTGACAGAAATATCAATGAGCAATGTTTTTGAATTATTTTCCATGTTTCCTTCCAAGTCCAAAGTTTGGATAGTCGTATAAGGTGAGGAAACTATTTCAGGTGCGTCAGATGACGGGATTTGAAGAGGCATCATTTTTTAATCAGATATTGAAACATGATGGTACAAGTCCTCCCAAGGTCGCTCTTCTAAACTCATGATCTCTCTAATAACTTCGTCCATAGGTAGGACTTGATTGAGAGGATCAAAAGAAGGAGAAGATATGGGAGGGGTAGTGGTACCGTTGGTCGTGACCAAAGTGATCAGAGACTAGGATGCAGATTGAATGGCCTGGTAGGCCAATTCAACTGGTGACAGCGACATTTTTTCTCCGTAAGTGTCAATGTCTGAAGGGGCCAGTAGGATCCAAGGATCAGTCGGTTCGTGAGGAATGGATGAAACCATATTGATCACCTGTGGAACCACTGGCGGCATAAGAGGGAAACAACCCATCAGGGAAGAGCCCTTCAGTAGACTGGTATCGATACTGATGTAAGAGTCAGGTACACCAACCACTAAGGGTACAGAGCCGCTTGGTAACAGGGAATAATCAGGGGTGCAAAAGGACAGTTGGTCTACTGTGACTACCTTTCCATCCAATGGAAATAGGATGATGCAAAAGACAGTAGACACAATGGCAGTCATGGCGTAAGTCCAACTGTGACCCAATAAGAGATTATAGTCGAGCTTTCTATCTACAACTTCGATGTCCACTGTTACCATTTTCCCATACAAGGTGATGGGGTAGCTAGCTAGGTAACCTTTTAGGATGAAAGTGGTGGTCGAAAGCTTTAAGGGAATTCGACGGTGGGGATAGGGTTGGAGAATCCAAAGTGAGCCAAAATGAAGTCGACATTATGCAAGTTGAAGCACCTTCATCAATGACAGTTCTATATATTCCTTTACCTTTCGAAACAATTTGCACCTGAAATGCAAGCTGGTGAGAAAGGGGAGGTTTACATTTTTCCACGTCAAAAATTGCAAGCATGGAATCCTGAGCATCGATACCACTAATGGACGAAAGCATAGATTTCCTTTGTGCTGGACAAGTTTGTAATACTTCAAGTGTCGATATAGCCGACGACACTTGCGCCAAGTCTTCTACAATGTTGTAGTTTTGGGCGGCACGTGCAAATGTATTGTGTGTTGTGCGTCAAATTCGAATCACAAGGTCAGCAACCAGCTTTTGATATGAAGATCATTAGGCATCGGTAGGTTTTGACTTGAGGAGGGTTCCTCTGCATGAGTGACAGGAGCTCCATAATATTTGGATCTTGTTTGTAGATCTACCATTTCAAAGGTGTAAACGGTAGAGGGTCCTTCACCAGCTGAAGGATGTTGTGAACCACCATTTCACCCTTGCGGGGGTTGGGGTTGGTTTGCAATAAGGTGTTGCTGTTGTTGAGCAGGGAAAGGATTATTCAAGACAAAAGGGGTCCTGCCAGTGTCCTTTTTAGCAATGAAATTTGTGCATTCCTGAAGATGCAGATAGTGATAGGTCATGTGGTCTTTGACACAGATTATGTAAGGGAATCTGGTGGGTTTATCCTTTCCATTGTCAAAGGGCACATCAACCTTCTGCTTTGGGTTTTGCTGCTCTGTTGACTACTTTTCAGAAGTAGCAACCTTTCTCTTATTCTTCTTGTTCTTATCACTGGGTTTTTGTGTAGACTACATAGAGTTGATCACGGTGGTAGGAAGAGTAGTCAATTTGGTAGAGGGGTCCACTGACATCTGGGAAATGTGACCACTGAGTTGTTTTATAGCAGCCCCAGAGGTTGCACCGATAATCCCATCGGCGTGCACTCCGGATTGCTGAGTAGAGAGAGCATTGGAGTTGCGAGGGGCATTGGGAATTATGTCGTATAGAGTGCCAGACTGTGAATATATTAGATCTTAAGTGTTGGGCATGACGAAAGGATTAGTCTTCTATGACCGCACCACCTAAGGCAACATCCTTAGCGATTTGGGGAGTAGAGACTTGCAGAACCAATCCGCTAAGAGATAGTTTGGGAGGGGAGATTTGACTAACCTCTTCGTACATCTCCATTCATGTATATGATCAGAGATGTGGGTGGTGGTATCCTGAAGTAATGAAGTGAGGAGTTTCGTCCCAGTTTCATCGCGGATGGGTATCTAGAAGTGCTTTAAGAATTCCATCACTAGAGCGCCAAAGGTATTAACTGACACTCATGGTAACTCAATGTACCACTTGGTTGCATTGCCAGTAAGGGTGCGAGGAAATAGACATAGCCGAATACTATCATCCACCATGGAGTTAGAAACACACCATGGATGATAGGTGGTGATGTGTGTACCCGGATCCTCCCCTTGTTTCCCTTCGAACTTCGGGATGTCTGTCGGTATTTTATGCGGCATTGGCAGCCAAAGTAATGATAGATGGGATCATTTGTAAGTTTGTACAAGTCAGGGATATCAAGCGTTGCCAAGAAAGGCAAAGTGTTTTATGCCCCCAAATCAGACCAAGGCGATGACATATGATTTGAGGATCCTTGCGGTCCTCCCATCGTGTTGTTCCCAATATTATACATGTTATAGCTCTGATACCACTTGTTATAGATCTAACCCAGAAATATTATAAATCTGATAAGAAAATATAAGACAATGCAAATAAACCCAGAAATAATATGAAATGATTCTTTATTGATCAAACCCTTAAGGTAGGGCAACACCATACATTCACTCCTTAAGGAAGGAGAACACTCCACAAGCCATATGCTTGCTCATACAATAATCCTTGACTATCATTACTTCCTTCACGTGGAGTCTCTAGCCTCTATATAGGCCTCATACATACAATACCATGGATCATTACCATGGTTCCCTCATACCATCGACTAATACCATGGGCCCATTACATTATTACTAACTACTTGTGGTCCCTTACATGATATGGGTTAACCACCTTATTTATTACTATGGCCCATCCCATTATTACATTATTACCTTGGGTACCTCCCTTGGTATCCCATATTATCCCCCCTAGGTATATAACACCACTGGTTGACCCTCTCTGTCTAGTCGTCTGTCTGAGGATGGTAACTAGTGCTAGGAGTAAGCTCTATCCCAACCATCTTGAAAAGATCCAGCCAAAAGCCACCCATGAATCCACTGTCTATGTCGCTAATAAAGTTCTTGGGGAGTCCATGTAGTCTAAAAACCTCCGGGAAGAAAAACTCAGCTACCTGGGCTGTCGTGAATCTAGTGGGGATGGCGAAGAAGTGGGAAAATTTGGTCAGCTTGTCGACCACCACATATATGCAGTCCTTCCCCTGTACTGTGGGGAGCCCCGTGATGAAATCCATCGAGATACTTTGCCATTTACCCTCTAGAATGGGAAGTGGTTGTAATAGCCTTGCAGGAGCAGTCAACTCCCCCTTGTTCCGCTAGCAGGCCTCACACTCCCTTACGTGTTGTAGCATGTCCTCCTTGAGGCCTTTCCACTTGAACCTCTCCCGAACAACCATGTAAGTCTTCTGAAACCCCTGGTGTCCGGAGAGTGGTGAATCGTGAGCTGCCTGGAGTACCCTCTCCCTCAACTGCGAGTTGGGCACTAAGTAAATGTGCCCCTTGTAATAGATGAACTCATTCATCACATGGTAACTCTCATCTGCGTGTGTCCCCTCTAGCACCTCGCAGGCCCTCCTATCCTTGGAGTACTCAACCAACCGCTGAGCCTTCCAGTCCTAGCAGATACTCATAAGAGATAACCCAGTCGGCCTCCTCGATAGAGCATCGGCCACCACGTTGTTCTTGCCCCGCACCTACTCAATATCAAAGTCGTAGGCCTGCACCTTGCTGACCCATCTCTGTTGTCTGTTGTTGAGGCCCTGCTGCCCCATGAAATGTCGAAGATTGTTGTGCTCAGTCTTCACTCTGAATCGGTTTCCCACCAAGTACTGGCAGAACTTGGCCAATGCATGCATGATGGCCAGCATCTCCTTGTCATATATGGAATATGACAACTCATGCGATAGGAGCTTCCGACTCTCGAAAGTTATGGAGTTCCCCTCCTATGACAAAACGGCTCCAACTCCCACCTCTGACACATCACACTCCACTATGAATGGCTGGGAAAAATCTGGGAGTGCCAAGATAGGGAAACTACTCATCACCTCCTTGAGGCAATTGAAAGCAGCCTGTGCTCCCTCATTCCATGTGAAGGCTCCTTTATTGGTCAAGTCGATCAAGGGTGTTGCCCACTGTGAGAACCCTTTGACAAACAAATGCCCAAGAAGCCTCTCAGCGTAGTCATGTCTCGGGGTACTGGCCAATCCAAATGGCCCTGATCTTCTCCTCATGAACCTTCACCCCGTCTGCTCCAATGGTATGCCTGAGATAAAGCATCTCTGTCAAACCAAACTCACATTTGGAGAGCTTGGCATAGAATTGTTGCTCGTCGATAATGTGCAGTACCTCCTCCAAGTGTTGGAGGTGCTCCTCCCATGTCTGGCTATAGATCAAAATGTCGTCAAAGAACACTAGCACGAACCTCCTCAGCTACCCCCAAAAGATGCGGTTCATGCAAGATTGAAATGTGGCGGGAGCATTGGTCAGCGCAAATGGCATGACCAGAAACTCAAAGTGCCCATAGTGGCACCGGAATGTTGTCTTTGGGATGTCTTGATCCCGAACTCTGATTTGGTGGTACCCCGAACGCAGATCAATCGTAGAGAAGTACTTGGCTCCTCTAAGCTCATCCATCAGCTCAGCAATGTGGGGAATGGGGTATTGGTTCTTGAGGGTCTTTTGTTAAGGGCTCTATAGGCTATGCACATCCTAGGGGTCCCATCCTTCTTCTTCACCAGCACTATGGAAGAAGCAAAAAGGACTGGAACTAGGCTTGATGTGACCCAAAGCAAGCAGCTCCTGAATAGCTTTCTCGATCTCGTCCCTATAGGTTTTGGGGTGCTTGTAAGGAGTGGTGATGACTGCTTGTATGCCCGGTTCTAGCTCAATGGTGTGCTCAAACCCCTTATCTGGTGGTTGCGCTAGTGGAATGTTCCTGAACACTGTTGCGTACCTGTCCAAAAGAGCTTGTATGTCTGCTGGTGGTGACTGTGCCTATCCCCCAGCCTCTGAGATCCTCAACTCGACTGCCCATGTGATGTCCCCATGTCGAAGATCTGCCTCCATCCTGTGGGCCAAAACTATCTAAGGCGGATAAGACTGCATACCTCTCAAAACCACTAGTTTGTCGTCTAGCCCCATGAACTCCATCTCAAGTTTCCTCCAATCAGTGGTAACCCTCCCAAGGGAATACAGCCACTGGACACCCATCACCACATTGGTGTCTAGCACATCGACCACAAAGAAGTGGTCTATCATCAAGTAGTTCCCCATAACTACTGTCAAGGAGGGCACGTATCAGGTACATTGGATGGTACGATCACCTGGCACTAGGACGGAGAATCCCTCAAACTCTGCCATGGTGAGGCCCCTCCTCTGGACCAGCTGTGCATCTATGAAGTTGTGGGTAGCCCCACTGTCCACTAGTACCAACACCCTTTGTCCCTGTACTGTACCTCTGATCCAAAGTGTCAAAAACTTAGGAATCCCACATAGAGAAGCAAGGACTCCTCCTGATTAGGCAAGAGATGCCCCTCCCAGTGGAGGTGGTGGCCCTCTGTCCCCCGAACTCTCTCCATCTTCCCCACCATAATCCTGCTCCACCTCGTCCTCCTAGTCACTGTTAGAAAGACCTCAATGTAGTGTGCTCTACCCGTTGTGCACCTATGGCCTGGTGCCCAAGGCTCCCTGCATGTTAAGCATACCTTCCTCCTCCTAAGGTCCTTCCGTGTTTCATCGTCTAGCTGCCCCCTCCCCTGTGTGGTCCTCGGTGGCGGGGGTCTAGTCTCATGCCCTTTCTGTGGGAAAGGGGTCCGTGCAGGAAATGGCACTCTAGTCTTGGGGATGACCCCCTACAAATCTCTGGCGCACACCACCACCTCCTGCAACGTAGAAGGTCTGCGTGACTTCACCAATCCACGCAGAGGCTCAAGCAAACTTTCAATGGTGTATACCCTCCTGGCCTCGGACAGATCTATGACCATCACTGACACATGCTTAAAATCATAAAAATACTACTCTGGGTTGCCTATCTGACGCAATTGTGTCAGCCCCCTGAAGGATGCCTCTGGATCCCTCTGATCAAACCGCTCCACCAC
Source organism: Pinus taeda (assembly GCA_000404065.3). Lineage (NCBI taxonomy): Eukaryota > Viridiplantae > Streptophyta > Pinopsida > Pinales > Pinaceae > Pinus > Pinus taeda. The sequence continues at coordinate 91,446 of APFE031558572.1, forward strand.
CCTCCTGGTGAAGTCCTCATATGAAACTATCTGGGCATGCCCCAAAGTGGTTAGGCCGTGAAACCACCAGTCATGGGCTTCACCCTCTAAGTGCAACGCTGCCATTTTAATGGCCTCTTGTTCTGTCATCCGGTTGAGCTGAAAGTATGTGTCCATCTTTTCAACCTAAGTCTTAGTTGTGCACTTGGCAGTGCCATCAAATGTAGGGAAGTACATCCTCCTTATGGTTCTCTGCAGCTCATAGTTTTGGGTCCCCTGTCCTCTGTACCCCTTGTTCCTCTCGCTCCGCTTGAGCTTGCAGTAATCTCTGAAGGAGAGGGCTTCTTTGAAATCTTCCTCCATCACTTGCCACTCTCTGAAGTAATCCCCCATCTGGGGAGTTTCTTCCTCCCATGTTGGTTCGATCTGTGCCATCGGCACAAAGCAGGGTAGTATGGCCCTAGTGGGCACACTCACTGAAGGGCATTACACTGCTGGTGAGGGATGATCGAAGGGATGAAAAGCCCCAAAGGTCTCTCCACACAGAAACCCTCTAGGTGTGGCTTTGTCTCAACTCGGTGATTTGATCTCCTCCAGCATTTCTTTTTGCCCTTTGGCCAAGTCGCTCAGAGCCCTCAAGAGGCTATCGAAAGCCATCTCCTCCCAGCTCTTGGGCTCTTTCATTTCCTCCTCTCCGACCGTTGTATTCCCTCTTTTCTCTGTGTCTGGTGTAATTTCCAGCTCCCTCTCTCTGCTCATGTACCTCTGCCCTCGGTAAGTGATGTTCTCCCAGCCTTCTCCTCTAATGGGAAACCAACCCCACAGCTGAGCCAAGAATTAGGCTCCGATACCACTGTAATGATCCTAAATAGGAATACCAGTGATATAAAGAAAATAATCTGTGCAGCAAATTATAAAAATAAAATACACATTAAACACTCACAGAAAAGCTACAAATATGGAACTGTTGAGCCATTTTATTAATTCTCTGAAGGCCAAATACAATGGATGATCAAGATGGTGCACCTGAGATTGTCTCAAGGACAAACTGGACTAAATCCAGCTGATGGAACAGCTGAAATGATGGTCGTTCAGTTGTTGCACCACTTTGCACTGCGATGTCTCAACAAATTGTTGATCTGCAACTTCAACCTGCTGGAATGCGCCTAAAATTGCCCAGAAATTTATATTCTTCCAACCTTAGGCTCCTCAAACAAAACCCAGAAAAACCCAGAAGGGAATTTCTCTGGTTTTGACTTTGAGTTTTCGACCTCCTTGGAGCCTCTCCCCCAGCGGCTACAACCAAATTCGACTTGCAGGAAATAACCTGCAACTCCCTCTCCAAATACCCCTGGAATGTTGGGCTCACCTGCACTGACTAAATCCTTGCTCCTCGGATGACTGCTCTCCTAACACCACGAGTTTTCTGCTACAGTGGCCTCTGCGCTGGTCCAGCGCGCTGCTACTCCAGCAGAAGTTGCCTTTTTCCACGCTGCCTCCTCAACTCCCAGCTCTCCTAGCAAGCTGTGAATCCCTTTTTGTTGGTCTATTCCCAGCTCTCCCAGTGCGTTGTGAATTCCCCTTGCTGATTACCAACTCCTCCTGCATGTTCTCTCGCTGCCCAGGAATACGCAGTTTTCTCCCTGCGCTGATGGTTGAAATGTGTGACTGTACTGAACTCCCTGAAAACCTGTGTGTAACAGCCTCCCTAGGGCGAGCACGGATGGTCCCCCGAAGAAGAGGTTGAATCTTCCCTGCAGAAAACTCGTGGCTAAACAGCCGGTAGACTAGCTGAACAGCAGAGTGTACAAAATGAGTTTGTTGTCAAAATGATCAGAGTGTCTCCAAAATGAGAGTTGGTCTCTCTTTATAGCTCTTTGGGCCCCCTTAGCCTCATGTGGGCCCCTCCATCCACTAGCTCGAATTCCCTCCAATGTATCCTTGGCCAATTTCGAATTACGCATGTGATGGCCCCCACATTCCACTTGCTGCTAAAAATAATTTGAACTACCTATAGTTCCTAAGTTTTTGCATGCGGGGTCCTTCTCCTAAACCAAAATTGCTGCCAAAATTGTGTTGTTGCATCCCATGACTAATTCATTTGAAAAGGGGCATGACATCCCATGTTGGCGAAGATAGTTTTCAAATTCATTTGAAGTGTATTCTTTTCCATTATTAATGAGAATAGAGTCAATATGAAATTGTGCATCATTTTCAATCCATGTATAAAAGTTCTTGAATGTTTGAAAAGCATCAAATTTGTTCTTCAATAAATAAACCCAACACATTTTGGTGTTGTCATCAATAAATGTCATCATATATTTATTTCCATTTGCAGAAAGAACAGGCATTGGACCGCATAAATCTGAATGAATGAATTCAAGTTTTCTATGTGCTCTGGAATGTGAATCATGAAAAGATTGTTAGCTATGCTTTCCTAGAATGCAAGCATCACATTGCTTAAGTTTCCTAGGAATTGTAAGCAAACCAGTAACACCATTTTTCTTCAACAAGCGAAAGTTGTCATAGTTCAAATGTCCAAATCTAGCATGCCATAATAGACTTGATGGAAATGTACCTTCATCATAATGAGAACTATATGAGAAATTTTGTGCACGAGCAGAAGTACCTTGTTGCTTCAAAAGCCTTTCTTCTTCTATCTCCATCATGACAAGTGAGTGATCTGATGCTTTTCTCACCTCAACCTTGCCATCAAACATATGCATGGAGTGTCATTGATGGCGGATATGGACCAAGGACAGCAAGTTTCTCCTCAGGTGTGGGAGATATAAAACATCATGCAAAAAAAGTCTGGAAGACCAAGCAATTTGAGCCTAATTGTGCCAAGCCTTGATGGCTTGAGTTTTGATTTGTTTGCAAAATATACTCCTCCATCAACATTGTCAGTAAATTCTTCAAAAAATCTCTTCTAAAATTCATGTGGCAAGTTGCTCCTGAATCAAGCAACCAATCATTTTTCCAATAAGCAAGTTAAGCATTAAACAAGTCTTTATTTACTACAATATTACAATGTGTCACAACATAGTGAGCGGATTCAGGTGCTTTACCTTTCTCTTTGTCATTGATTTTAACTTTGGGTTGATTTCTTTACTGCTCAATTTTGTCCCAAGGCAACTTGCATGTGGATGCATCATGTGATCCATCTCTATTGCAACGTATGCAATGAAGATCAGACTTTTCTCCTTGAGAGTGTCTGCCCCCTTGCCTCTGAAATTTCTTCTTCTTCTTCCTCTTCAACCACCTTTTCCTCTAGAAGAAACTTGAACATGATTCTTTTCTCTATGTGCAAGACACGCAGTTTTTTCATAAGATTGAGGAGTTGTCTTCTTCCCAAAGCCTTTTTCTCTCTCAGCAAATTTATTTACAAGGGAGTCAAAAGCAATTTCCTTGAGGTTTCCATTTGCTTGTGATGACTCGGGATAATTTGAATAAGTGGGATAAAGTGCCTTAACAAAAGTTATCAGAGGAATGTCTAGTTCAACATTAGTGACTTTGATATCATGCATAATAGATTTTACTTCTGATGCAAAAGCAAGAGAATTATCATTTTGTAATTCAAGATTGAACAATTTAATCATCAATTGGACAACTTCAAGCGCAGAGTGTGAATCATGTAGTTCCTTCAACTTTTGTAAGGCTTCAAAAGCATTTGAAAATGGTGAAATATGGTGACTCGCCTCTTCATTTACAGATGTTGCAATCAAGACATAGGCCTTGTTTTTCTTGTTTTCCCAAATGGTGAATTCCTTGTCTGAGGTAAGCTTTGCCAGTGCATTGTATCTTTCTCCTACACAAACTCTTTTCCACAGCTCATTGAAAATGAGAGTGTGTTTAATCTTCCAGGACTACTCAAGATAGTTCTCCTTCTCGTTGAGAACCACTCCCACAATAGATATCAATAAATGCATTTTAATATCTGTGTACTGTAAAAAAATACTTCTGCTGTCAATGTATAAAATTTGCACTCCGTAAAAATACAGTTCTGATATATTTATAGCAAAGGTATAGTTGGGGGAGGGAGTAAATGGAGGAGGGTATATTTGGGGCAGGGAGTGTTTGGGGTAGGATAAATGTATTAAGAGCGAAAATATATGTATTATGCAATAGCGCAACGTTATATGTATTATAACGTTAATTATGCAGGAGGTAAATCACCGTGGGAGGTATTATAACCATAGGTATTCGACGCAATATCATAGGAGGTATTATATAACGAAAGTGAGAGCATAGTATATGTACCTGTGTGGGATTAAACCGGTAGGAATTCTGGTATATGTACATGAAACCAGTGTGCGGGATATCATTCAACGCCATGAAATGGGAGGCAATGTATGAATGGAGTATGGGAAGGAGGTGGTACCAAAGCGGTATTGGAGAAGTCCGAGACGACGATGAGAAGTATGTCAGTGGAGGGAGGTATGTCGACAGACAATGTGGTATGGAGGAGGAAGGAGCAGCGTGGTTCCGCTACGCAGTGAGGAGAGGTTCGACTTGACACTGTAGACCCAATGTATGGGAGTCCACGCTTCCGCTGCGCCAACTACTATCAGCCCAAAAGACCAGCAGTGACGTATGGTGGTTGGTAAGCGGTGGGAGGTATGATTTACAGTAATACAATGGCGTAACCTCCAACAACCAGTATAATAGTCACAGTAGCACAATAACGCATGCAATAAAAAATTTGGCATACATATACGCAAGAGCGTTGTTTGCTAAGATAATCTCGTCCCCATCGGCCCTCACATTGTTAAAGTCTATTATGATGTCTACAATCTCAGAGCAGCCGAGCAGTATATCCTCGACGCTCACCGGTCTGTGTAGATATGCAGAATCTGAGCCTATCTGAAATGAGAATTGAGCAGGAGCAAAAAAAACGTATGCATTAAGTGGACAGAAGACAAAGCTGGGACTACTCATAGTGAGAGCAGGAAAATAGCAAGAGTTACACAGGAGCATAAAGCTAAATTTGGGAGCTGGCCAAGAAATAACTCCTCAAATGAATTGTGTTTATGAATTCATTTATTCATTAAGATTATTCATGATTATATAGATGAAGGAGTGACTCTTGGGCTTCACCTCCTTATGGCTTTTATTTTTCATTACCTACTATTTACATTATTTACAAGTGTTCACCCAATCCCAATGATCAAGTGTCAACAGTTTGGAAACAAGTAGAACAATGTAAATATATTATGTGATAGTCAAAGTGATAAACATTTCATTGTTAATCAAACTTATCATAACAAGATTAAGCAAATAGATATTAAATACCATTTTGTAAGACAAATTATTGATGGAGATGGAGTAGATCTTTAAAAAGTTCATACTCAAAAAACCAAGCAAACATTTTCACTAACCAATGCTATTAGAGAAGCTATAATGGAGTTTGGCTTCTCTTGGATTGCACAAAAGATGATGAAATGGGTTTGCGCATGGTATCAAGCACATTGTTGCTGACATAGAGATTATTGGATTCGTAACACTAATACATTTTTCAAAAAAAAAATGACTATTCGTCTTTTAAACAATAAGGCGATTTCAAAACATTTGATTTTCACATTCTTCAAATGCAAGCCAAAAAACTGCATAACTACATGTAATATGTAATTGTAAACCCTGTATGCAACCCACGAATTTCTTGTGAAACAAAATCAATGTCCTTGCTCTATGATAAATTTTCTAAATATTATACTTCGTTTATTCTTTGCAATTTTTTACTCTTATTTTTCTCTATATGTAAGATATGTATACCAACCTACTCTTTATAACATTGTACATACCCAATTTACTACTCTCTTTGGACTTGAATGAACTTCAATGATCGAATGAAATCTACAGGGCATGGGATTCTCCTCTATCGACTTCAATGATCAAATCAAATCGATAAAACTTACATCATTAAATAACAAAATTGCTTAAAATGTTGATAAATTTAAAACGCCATTTTAAGTATATGTGAATCCACTCGAAAGTTCGTCCATTTGATGTTTTTAAGTATGTGAATCCACTTGAAAGTTCGGCCATTTGATGTTTCTTAAATACTCATGCACAGGAAATGCTAAACAACGAATCAAAAAATTATATGAAGTGTGGCATGCTATATAATGCTAGTACAAATACAGTTTCTAAAGATTATTTAGTCGCGTTCCATAATAGCTTTTCATGAACAAATATGTATTCTAAACATTGTCAAGCCTTATTCTTATGCCTCCAGATGTATTACAATCGTCAAAATTTATTCTGTGAGATAAAATATGTGTTGTCAGAGCTTAACAGCATATAGCAAGCCCATCTGTCTTACTGTTTGAAATGCATCAAAACCATAATTTCATTTTTTAGCATTTAACTTTAACGCCAAGAGAGTGAATGCATGGAAGACATAATGCGATTAAATCAACTTAAATAGTAAGTCACAAAATAATTAAAAATGAATGCATCGAAGGCAGAAAATAATTACAACTATGGGGGAAAACTATAAGATGACATTTCTTTCTAACTTAATTTCCTTTAAGAAGAAATTATGCAATCATGCATTCTTTCTAATTTAACTTAATTACAATACCGGCTTATTAAACATTATGAAAGTTTTGATATACAAAATAGTTTGTAATAAGAATCACTCGTTGCAGTTATTACAATTATTACAAAATAGTCTCCACGTGAATTATAACTTTATGGAGGAAACTTTGGGCGTTGTAGGAAGATCCTGCTCATTTATACCCTGCACAAAACACAAGTTTCATCAGTAACAACAATATGAGTAGTTTGATGCGACAGCCCACAACATATGCAATGGGAATCATATTATTTTCTTCCCGTTCCATTGTCTAATAAAGAAAAAGAAATGGTTGTTGAAGGTACAAAAAATTCATGTATAGTTTGATCACCAAGAAAATTTATAAAAAACTGGGTTGAGAAAGCTCCTCAACATATGCTACTGTCATATATATATCAAGATGTCAAAATTGATGATGATTTCGGGGTCTGGTATAAAAATTGAAGATGATTTTGGGGTTTGGAATATATATCTATATATATATATATAAAACTGGGTTGAGAAAGCTCCTCAACATATGCTACAGTCATAAATATATATATCCAGATGTTAATTGAGGCTGATTTCGGGGTCTGAAATAAAAATTGAAGATGATTTGGGGTTTGGAAAATATATATATAGAGAGAGAGATGATATATAGAGAGAGAGATGTGAAGTTCCTTGATATTGTTGTTTGTTGATCATGTTCGATTCTCTTGGGGCGAGACCCCGTAATAAGGGCCAATGGTTTACCTGGTTTAGCATCCACGAAGTGTGGGGAAGTACTCCGGGGTTTCCTGTGCTTTCATTCCAAATATAGAGGGGTTGCCTAGCATCTTCAAACCCCAAAAGACTCATTCTAGCTTGGTAGTCCTTGAAAGAGATTGTATCAACAGAATGCTTGGCTTTGTCTAGTAACATGTTTCTCTATTTGTTTGTGGGTCTGGTCCTAGTTCTGTTTTAATGGATTACAGAGAGATACAAGAAGTAAGAAGGGTGCTATAGAATCATGAGAAGCAAATCCAATGTAACAGGTTCTCCCTCTTCTCAGTCATTGCAAAGGTACATGATAAGCATCAAGCTGTATCTCAATTTGCCTCAATTATAGGAACATTAGTGCAACAGAAAGAGCAGATAGCCACCTTGTAAGCAAAGTGTAGCATGCTGAGAAATATGGTTTTGAATCTAAGGGAGCCCAGTCAGAGGCTTCAAACCAACGAATGTCAGTTAGCTCAGCTCGCTCAGCCCATGAGGAGCTAAGGTAAGAAGAAACAGTGCACCAGCTGGTCAAAGATATGGAGATCGGAAAGCAAGACTTGGTACCATCAAATGTTGGCCTGGGTGTGGTTGCCAATCGTCATATGTTATATTCAGTGAATCAGTATTATGTTTTTTAAAGTATTAGTATACTAGGAGTCATTTATAGAATATATAGCTGCAGCCAAAACTGGGACTTTATGTGCAAATTCATATGTACATTGTGTATCTGGTAGGCAAGGAGCTATCTTTTTTTGGTTAAAATCTGTGGACATGAAGTATATGTATTATCACTGCTAACCTTGCATCAGCTTTTAATAATATAAAATCTGCCAGTTTTCGTTTCAGAAAGAAAAAAAGAACAATAATTATATAGTTTAATAATTAAAATGAACATGTTTATTGTTGATGTTTGTAGCATCGGATGCGAACTTCTGCACAGGCCTAATGTCAAACGTGTGGAAGTCATCCAAAAAGGTTTTTTCTATTTTGTAAGTCACTTTAATTAAAGTTAACTATTAAAATGAAGAATATTTTATTAGTAAGCTGATTAATGTCTAATAAAATGTAAAGTATTTACACTAGTTATTTAGATATACTCTACTGTTGATTGGGATTTAATTTCAACCATCAATCTCATTGAGAGATTAGGGTTATGAAGACTTAGGTCATCAACTCAATATTATAAAAGAAAGAAAAGTGAAAGGGAAAGACACGGAAAGTGTTAGAAAAACACAAGTGAGAGAGTGATAAAGGATTTTCACTCAGTGTAGAAGCCCATAGGAGAAAAGACAAAACAGTGTGAAAATCTCTCAAAAATTTAAGGGGTTATACAAGTTTCTGAGACAGATTTCAGCAGCAGCATGAGGGTTTTTACAACAGGTTTTGGCCAGGTTTTGGAGGGTTTTTGCTGTAAAGTGCACTAGAACAGACAGGTTTGGCTGTCATTTTTTTTTCTGTGGGCTATTTTCCCAACTTGGGAGCTCTTGTAAGCTTGGAGTAATTTTAATGAAAAGCTAATATTTGAAGGGCAAAAATTTGTGTGTGTATTTTGGAGATTGGTTTCCTGTAGCTTGCTGATTTTTTTATTTCCAATTAAATCTTCAGCAAGTGTATTTTATTCTATGAGCTGAAAAATTCAAATCTAAATTAATTTCAGTAAGGAAATCATAATGAATTAATTTACCAAGGCTGTTAGGAGCCTGGAATAGAGATTTCAATATTTATATTTTCCCAACTGCACATATACAATTTTGCTACTTCGAATGTCTACTTAATATGAAAGTTCATAGCTTAATTGCACCCAAGAGAAATGAGGTGTTTTTACATTTCACTATGGATGTGTAATGTGGATAATCTGCATAAACTAAAACTAAAATGTAAGAAAATGACCTCCAATAGCAAATTGAAAAGAAAGCGAACATACAAAAAAGGTCACACATAAAATTAAAAACAGGCAAATAAATAAATAAACCACGTATCCATCTTCACTCTGAATATTTTAAACACCAGGAAGGCTGCACATAGATTGTCTTTAATCCCTCTCAGTACTTAATAGATCTGGGGTTAAGATGGATCCATGTTGGTCTTGAGATGACAGCATGTGCCCAATCTAACTAAAGACCCTTTCAAGTTCCCATGCTAATAATATATGCGCTTAGACCTTGTTGATGCTCAGCCAACAAATGAAAATGATGTTGAACCTTCCCATATTTATTTATTGCTTTGTTCCTTACTTGACCCCTCGTTTAGAATCAGCTGATGAATAATAAGATTCAATTCGACTGCAGATTTGGAAGACACTCAAACACTCTCAATATACTCATTCATAGTGATTCGAACTTCTCCAAAGGCTCAAATGTCGTTTCTGCAAAATAACATATCTCTAATATTAAGTCGACTGTCAAACTGGTCAAACTGGTTATAGTTCAAGGATGATAGATTTCATGATTAGCATACTTTTACAATACAATCGCTGATTATGCATCAAGATTCAATTAAATTTGAATTCGTTCAAAGGTTTTAACTTGCATAATTAATTTCCTCAACTTCAAAATCTTGTCAGAATCTTTCTTTTGTGTATGGGGCTTGATCCCTTACATTTAAGACACTTCTAAAAAGATACCTTGCTATAAACATTAACTTTATTTCTTATCCGAATATTCTAACCGTCACTCAATAATACTATAGACGTAGCATTAGTTATGCTAATAATTGTCAATAGATCAATCACTGAAGACTCTCACAGTAAAACAGGATCTGATGATCAACTTGTGATCTATTCCTATCAAATCGGTTGGCCTAGGAAATTCCTTTCCTCGTTATTCTTATGCATACAAATTTTTGAGCAATGTGATTACGACAGTGAACTCAATCACCAATACAAGTTCAAGCATTACTTGGCAATCTCCCCTCTTTGTCTATTGTTACCTCATTTCAGTAGTTGCTTGGCTACTAATAATTCTGTTACCCACCACCAGTGGGTGACCCCATAGGATAAATTTTTCTCCTAGATTTGTCTTCAACCCCCATAGGAGAAATTTTTCTTCTAGATTTGTTTTCAGCTGACAGCCTCAACAACCACCAGTGTAGCCAATATTGTGCTAGTTGATCTCCTCTCCCTAAGCCAATCATATGTCCCCCCACCCATCTACTCAGCGTATGTTTGAAGGTGGGCCATCCAGTCCTAAAGGTTTGTCTTTCATTGTGTGATTGGGTGCTTATGCTTGTTTTTCTTGGGCACACTTGGGTATGGATTATTGGGTGACTTGGAAGGAGGGATGGTTTCAACTGTAATCTAGTTCCCTTACCTTAGATGGGGGGTTAATCCTCAACCCCTAGTCCTATGGGATCTCCCCTACTGGCTTATAGCTTCAGGATGGGCATTACTTGAGAAACCTCGATTTTGGTATTTTCCCGTTCCACATTTTCCACTCCCCTCCACACATTACATGCCCTATTTCATCATCTTCCCTCTTTAGGGCCACATTACCACTGGGTCTGCGAGGCTCTAGTACTTCCCCCTCCCCTTGTCCACATGTCTAGGTTGGGCGTGGAATGATGCCCCTAAAAAAAGACAAAAGCATAATATGGATTATGGCCACATACAAAAGAAAATAATACCACAAAATGCAAAAGATGGTCAGGACAATAAAATTTGGGGCGTGGGCAAAAGCCAAACATGAGCTCTACCCCTTATTATTATGGCCATCACCCTGGTTCCTAGGACCCCTATGAGTGCCCCCTACATCATCAAGGAACCCATGCATGCCCCAACCCCTGGTGGGCGATGAACAACCCCACTTTCGGGGGGGGGGGGGAGGTAATCATTGTTATATCCAAAGTGGAAAAGTCAACCTTGGGAATAAATCAGCAAGGGTCTAGAAATTGAAAACTCATTTAAGTCTAGAGGCTTTGGAAAAAACCAACAAAAACTCGGCAAATTTAAAAAGTACAAAAGTATTCATTTTTTTTAGTTTTTAGCATCTAAAGTATCCACAACATCAAATAAATGCATTGCCACATAAATATGAAAAGAAAGCTAATATACAAGATGTATAAGAAGTCTAGTGCTACATCACATATCAATATTGAATCAAGTCCTGAATCTTGAGTCTTGACTCAGTCTCAAGAGTCAAAATATCAACAAAAATAATAATAAATGTATATCATGATTCATCATCATGAGTCATCTACATGTCATAAACTAATCAATCATTGACTTCCTCTGCCCCTTTTACAGCAATAGGGAATGGCTTTGCCTTTTCCTCGAGAGGAAGAAGGCCCTACCCCTGGGGCTCCAAATGGACTATGTCTGTGTCGTCCTCTATAAGCAAAAATAGGTCACCTTTTTCCTTTGTTGTTGGCCATCCTAGATGGTGTCTCCTCCTCCTCCTCCTCCGCCTCCGCCTTCGCCTCCTACTCCTCCACCTTCGCCTCCTACTCCTCCGCCTCCGCCTCTGCCTCCTGCTCCTCCTCCTCCAGGCTCCTCTACCCTTCCCTCCCCTGCAACTGCTACCTCCTCTGACTCTAGTGCCTTTGGATTCACCTCTAACCAATCAAGGGCTAAGTCCATGATAGGCCTCTCAATCTCAACCCTCCATGCAGTAGTGGTGTCAATATGGTCCAATGAGATGGCTTCTCTTATCACCTAGATTGACCTCAGACTCAAGCGAGGCAATGCTAGGGTAACCACAAACCAAGCTTAGCCAAGTAGCTAGCCTTACTAGGCCGGGAGAGGGCTCTATCTGTAAGGATTTTAGTCAAGATGATTAGATCAGGTAAAGGATTTTAGGCTAGGTATAGTAGCACGAAAGTTTTGATTGGATTTTGTAGGGGTTTTGCCGGATCAGGAGTACTTGGGCAGTTTAGGTCTGGGAAATTAGGTCAGAAATGCAGGGTGTTTTATGGGGCAAGGTAGGCATAGGCTTTAGCACTCTAGGGCTTGATGAGGTGAGATGTTTTAGACTGGTGAGAAGCTAAGAAGGGCATGTGACAATCATGGATCCTTCTTGGACTGCAGAAAACATGAAATGATGAATGGTTTCCCAAGGCAGAGCACTGATGCAATGGATTCTACCTATCAAACTTGAAAACATTCAACTAGAAGCAATGAAATGATTGATGGCATACATAAAACATATAAACATATAATCGCAGAAGAAGAAATTGTACTAAAACTCCATACCATAGGGATCCCATAAAAATCGCTGCAATTCTTATTAATTTCCTGCCAAACTATTTACAAAGGTGTACAATCAAGCTCTGAGCATCCACACTAAGTCCAACCTATAAAAAGACTGAGAAACTATATGATATAGGCCTCAAAACAACTAATCCTAGCCTCAGGGGTCGAATCCATGAGAGGAGGAGCAGTTGCACAAAAGACTGAACTGATAGCTAAAGACTAGGGTGGTCAAATTGACTCATCCGTAATATGAAGCAAACTAATTCATTACATGCCACTTAGGCCATTCATCTGATGTATCTACCCTAGGTAACAAAAACACACTTTAATTACATCATCATTATGAATTACATCAGTGAAAAATCAAAATCCCACAGGTGAAAAGTATTTTCTGAGAGAAACAGTGAAAAATTTGGTTGCCTGTCAAATGCGCAGCGCCAGTGTCAAACACGCAGTGCCTGAAGGAAGTGCGCAATGCCAGTGTCAAATGCGCAGCGCCTGAAGGAAGTGTGCAGCGCCATCTTCAGCGTGAGTTTTGACTGCCTTCCTGGTGTCCAAATCTAGCTCAAGTTAGCTCATTGGAAAGCTTATCCTGTCTAGTTTCCAAAAATTCCCCTAGTTTCCAAATTGAGCTTGATTTGCCCCTCCAAAACTGCAATCTCCCAAGACTACTCAAACGCACAGCGCCTGGCTCAGAAAACAGGGAAAAACATGATTTTTAGGTGGTTTTTTGCCTTTTCCACTTAGTAGTTTTGACTTTCAAATCTGGAAACATTGTTTTCTTGAGTGTAAATGGTATTCTGAATCCAATGGTGGTGGCCATTCCTCCAAAAGATGCCCCAAAAAAGTGTGCAACACCCTAGGCGCTGCGTGTTTGACCAAGGGACTGATACAAAAATTACCTAAAGAAAACAAGAAATGCTAAAAGCACAGCGCTTTTTGCAGGTCACTTTTGGAGGCCTTCCCGGTGTCCAAATTGGGCGTGGGATAGTTCGTTGGAAAGCTTGTCGAGTCTACTTTCCAAAACATCTTGATTTTTTCAATTTAGAGTTCATTTGCCCTGTCAAAAGCTCAATCTCCCAAGACTGGTCAAAATGTGCAGAACGATGCTGCCAAAATGCAGAGTGATGTTGCAGTCAACTTTTGAAAGTCTTCCTCAACGCCAAATTGACCTCATGCTAGCTCATTGGAAATCTCTCTGTGTCTAGTTATTATTTGACTCATCAAGCAAGTCATTTAGTCACTCCAACTAGGAGAAATCTTGATTTTCCCAAAATCACTCCAGAAGTGCAGCAACTCTCCTGAGGCAAATGATGTTTTGGACATTTCTCCCAAACCATGAGACCTGTGTAAAAACTGAAAGAGGTTTTTCTTCTTGAGTCTATGATGGACAAAAACGTCTCTCACTTTTCTCAAATTCATCTTTTCTTTCTCAGAAACATCATTTGAATAAAATCTATCCCGATTGTGGAACGAGGGATTTGCAGAAATGAAGGGAAATGAAGGGGATGAGGGGCTTCTAATTTCTTGAGAAAATTTTGGGAAGTAGGGAGGGATGTTAGGAAGCAGTGGAAAGTGGAATTTCAAGGATTGAGTGAGGGGAAGGGGTCCAAAAGGGAAAAACACAGGCCTAACCTAGAAAAGTGTCAAATTGTAGCAATAGGCTAGGATTTGTGGGGAAAATGATGAATTTGAGGGATATCAGTGATGGGAAGTGTTTAAGAAGGTCTATTAAAGATAGGGGAATGTGTATGAACATCAGGATACAAGTTTTTGTTGATAATTTGACCATCCAAGAAAAACTACCTTCAAAACCCTAGGAGAGGGAAATGAGTCTTACCTAAGCACAACTGAAGCACGAACAAGGTGTAAAATGACCCATTGGAACCTGAAATGATGGTGACAACTCTTTGAATGATGGTACACTCAGCCGAATGGTAACATGGACCAATATTTGGAAAACTTTGGAAGGAGTAACAATCCTAGACCTAATACCTAGTGACCAAATTTTACTTGAAGAGTCACTGAAATGCCAAAAATTTGATTTCGACACCCCAAGACCACTTTATAAGAGCATATTTGATCACTAGTGGAAGACTGCAAAGACTGACACTAACATTGACTTTATTGGGGATGGCAGCACCTTAGAGGTGTCAAGAACACCGTAGACCAAGTGCCTAACCATGTGGGTCAATACGGTCAAAAACACAAACTGAAATACATGATTGAAAACTGACGACTTGACAACACAAACTGACTTGAAATTGACTAAAAAAATGACTCAAGACTTAATTGAAACAAGTACTTACAAAACTTATTAATGGCAGCAGACCATCGAGATTTGAGGGCTTCAAATACTGATGACAACCACCTGCCTACTGAAGAAATATGTACAATCATGTGAAGTGAACCTTCCAGTGTAACCAATCCAGCAGATGGTTGCTCACTGAAATTCTGCTCTCACTTTCCTCAAGCAGGCAGAACGATATACATGTAGGCAACTCACAATAACAACTGAAACCAAGGCTTATGCTAACGAACCAGGCAACACTCATTTTCTCTAATGCTTGCAAAAGAATGCCAAAGGGATCTTGAAAATCCTGAAGCACTAGCTTGTCTTGACATCCAGCAGCAAAAATACAAGTACTCCCTTGATTTTGATCTGAAAAAACAGTTGGTTGCTGATTGATAGGAAGGCATAAAGATGTATAAGCTTTTGCTATTTGAGTGTTGGCTGTAAATTCCTTGAGCATGAGAAATTCTAACTTGATTTCTGGCATATTGTCTCTCTCAAGCTCATACTCCTCAATTACATAGTCTAAGTCATTCTTAAACAGAAAACATTCTTCAAGATTATCACACATGACAGCCCTATCATCTTCATGAAAGAAAACAAGATCTGTTCGCTGATCTATAAATCTAATTTCAAGATTGTCCTCATTTTCAAAAGTGGAAGAAGCTTCACTAACACCTTCTTGACGATGTGAACACTGCAAACCTGCATTAGCTTGGGTTGTAACATGACCTTTCAGGAGTTGATCTATCTCAAGCTCATACTCCTCAATTACATAGTCTAAGTCATTCTTAAACAGAAAACATTCTTCAAGATTATCACACATGACAGCCCTATCATCTTCATGAAAGAAAACAAGATCTGTTCGCTGATCTATAAATCTAATTTCAAGATTATCACACATATTGTCTCTCTCAAGCTCATACTCCTCAATTACATAGTCTAAGTCATTCTTAAACAGAAAACATTCTTCAAGATTATCACACATGACAGCCCTATCATCTTCATGAAAGAAAACAAGATCTGTTCGCTGATCTATAAATCTAATTTCAAGATTGTCCTCATTTTCAAAAGTGGAAGAAGCTTCACTAACACCTTCTTGACGATGTGAACACTGCAAACCTGCATTAGCTTGGGTTGTAACATGACCTTTCAGGAGTTGATCTATCTCATCTTCAGACAAAGGAGATAGTACCTTTTGTTTTCTTTTGCTAAAACAATAATTGTCTTCTTGAAATAACAATTCAAAACATGAAATATGAGAAGAAAAATCTGAATGACAGTCCTCAATTCCCTGGTCTTCTGAAATTTGAATACATTGTTGGTCATCTTCATATGACATGGCAACTAGATTGTCATGTTTCTTATCGCACTCATCAGTCATACGAGGGAAAACTTCAGATAGTTGTTGAACTCAAAACTGACACTTCTATCATTTACCATTGAGTTATCCAAAGAAGATTTTTCACTTACTTGAGCAAAGATCTCGTCTTGTTTTTCATAAAATGATTGGATTACCTCCTCGTGAAGGCTTTGTTCTAATGAAATGAAAACAATTGAGTCAATAACTTTGTTTTCTTCATTCCAGATGATATCAACAACAGAGCTCTCCTTCATAGGATTCAGAACAAGGTACTCTTCATCATCATGATCTGAATCTAAATCTAAAATAGCCAACTTGACTTTATCACAATCTGAAATTGAAACTTGATTTCCCTGCATACTATCTTCTGCTATGAGCAGATCTGTAATAAGACCTTGTCCTCCATCATTTTCAATTGTACTAAGATCTTGAACCTGCTGCAAATTTTCCTGAGCATCTTGATAAGTATCCTCTAAGCTCTATTTATGCTACTAAAATGGATTTTCATACAGGGCTTCCATGATCTCATCGTCCATGAAGTCATCATCTTCATAAACTTTCTCAAAATTTTCAATAAAACTATAAACATGTTTACAACAGTTCTGAACTAATATTAAGGATGGACAAGATTCTTTATACCTTTCAAAGAACATGGTATGAAAATCCTTTAAACAGTAAATACAAGCAGGCGACAAACTTTCATACCAAGATCGGGTTTCACCTTCCAGAGTAGCCATGAATATCTTCATCAAGCAGTGTTAGCACTCAGAATGAACCTCAAGGCTAAGAAGAGGCAATTCTGAGATAACCACAGACCAAGCTTTCGATCTGGCATCTAGCCTTGCCAAACCAGAGAGGGCTCTCTCTCTTTTCTAACAAAACGTGGCTGCAATAAGTGAATCTTAGGCTAGCTATGAAGTACTGGGATTTGATTGAAAGTTGTGGGTCGAAAACAGCAAGAGAAGGGATCATTGGGCCATGGAATCGAGGCTAGTTCCTGCCGGCAAACTTGGGGCGAAGTAAGTGCAATGTACAGCCAGATTAAAGATATAATAAGAGAAGAAAAGAGGGAAAAAACCGCTGCCCTGCAGGCATCAATCAGGGGATGGATCTACAGTGGCAACTTTAGAAGAAAGAGAAGCACAGGGTTACTCAACAGAGCATCTAACAAGGGATGGATTCTGAAAATATAACCACTACATCAAACAACATAATCATTGTGAAAGGAGCATCATGCAGTGCATGGATGGATTCCTAACACTTCCCTTAGAGAATGTTGTAACCAAATTAGCAGAGAAAATAAAGCATGGAAATGAATTTACAAGAAAAACATGTTGCACATTAAACACCGTGATAAATCCCAAATTTAAAGAGCAGAAAAAGCTTAACTAAAAATAATATTCAAGGAAAACTTTACACAATCCAATGGTAGCCTCACTCAGCTGCAAAAATTCAAACCCTTTACACTCTGAAATTCATAAAATATACACAATTAGCTCATCCATGTACTAAGGGAGTTGAGCTCAACCATCCCCCTCAAGATAGAATCAGTTACATTAAATTTGGACCGAATTTCTGAAAATAGGTGTCAAAGATGAACTCGTATCTCTTTAACCATAACACCTGGTACAAAACTGAAAGAGGTTTTTGTAGATAAGGTCATGTTTGAGAAAAAGCTCTCTCAAATTTTGGAAATTCGTTTCCAAGTGTGGATTGAAATTATGTACAATATTTTTTGGCTTGAATGATACATGTCACATATTCTGCGGCTCTCAGAGGTTTTGATCCCGCGTGAACCAAACATGCAGCAGGCCGCAAAAAGGAAACCCTTCATCGAGGACTCTCTCAGAAAACCCATCAGCCCCTAGCTCGAATCGCCTCGCAGGGATCTAGATGGCTACATCGTGGGAAAGATGAGGGTGTTGGTATCCAAGAACTATCTTGAAAGGAGAACGCAAAACAGCAATGGCGTTTTCTCCGAGGCGATCACTAATGCCGAATACCTGCAAGCAGAGGAAGGGACCCTCCCAGAACGAGATCGAAGTCTCTATGTTGCTGGGAGAACAGATCTCGAGCCACGGGCAACGCTGGAGGTTGGATTTGGAATCAGATCTATTTTTCTTGCCATGGATTTCTCTTCTCACTGGTCTGACGCGGCTTGGATCCTCAAGGAAGGCCGTTCCACAACCTATTTCATATGATCGAGGCAGAGATCGGCTGCATCAGGCTTTTGATAATCAGAAATCAGTTCTCAGTGGGATCCAAATGGACAGCCGGAAATCACAATATCTTCCCAATGTCAGCACTCTGGTGGAAAGGAATTTGGCGGCATGACCAGGTCTGGCTCCACGGACCTGAGGCAGATCTGATCGAATTGGATCTGGCAAACGGGGCAGATTTGGAATTAAATGAACACTTCCAAATTTTCGTTCGAACGCCCAAGGGGAACTCAACACTGATATGGGTTTCAGCTACAGACAGTGTAAGAGATCTGAAATACAACATTGCAAATCAGATCGGCTACCCGACTGGCAAGCAACACCTATTAACAGGGGGCAGATCTCTTCAGAACTTTCGATCCATAAAAGATTACAATATAAAGCTAGGATCTACAATCATCCTCAATCTAAGACTACAAGGAGGCGCAGCATCTGGCAAATCAACAGTAGGAGGCAGCGGATCTAAATCAACCCACATCCCAGATCCACTCCAGCAACATAGAGGCGACGAAACATCCTACAAGCGTATTTTACAAGGAGGGAAAGTTTCTCCAACAGATCCTAAAC
This sequence comes from Pinus taeda, assembly GCA_000404065.3. Lineage (NCBI taxonomy): Eukaryota > Viridiplantae > Streptophyta > Pinopsida > Pinales > Pinaceae > Pinus > Pinus taeda. The sequence continues at coordinate 110,367 of APFE031558572.1, forward strand.
AGGGTAGATCAGAACCGAGCCCATACATAGTGGAGCAACTGCAGCACACTCCAGAACTAACAATTGAAACAGCAAAAGCAGAAAAGGTATGTAATAGCTATGAAAAGCAAGCTATCATTTGCCGTTTTAACGGATTTTGGCCAAAACCATTTGATCTGTTTCATTGGATTCTTACGAAATGGTCTCTAGACTGTGAGATCCACCTCTGCTCAAAAGGGTTTTTTATAGTCAAATTTCAATCCCTAGAAGTCAGAGATTTTGTGATCCAGGAAGGACCTTGGTTCTGGGGATCTTTGAGTCTTTTCATCACTCCATGGTTCCCAGATTTTGATGTAAACACTTTCGTTGTGTCTAAGATGCCAGTATGGGTTCGTCTTCACAACCTCCCTATCCATTTTTGGGATCAAAAGGTGCTGGCAAGCATAGGTAACGCCATAGGCAAATATATCAAAATGGATACACAAAGAATAGAGGAAAGAATTTTTACTTTTGCACGCATATGCGTGGAAGTAGATCTCAGTAAAGGATTACCAGGAAGCATAAAACTGAAACATAAAGACCGCAATTGGATACAGTCTTTAGACTATGAAAATGCAGCTTTCAGATGCAGAATATGTCAGCAAACTAGACATCTCCAAAATGCTTGTCCAGAATATAAAAAGAATAGCCATAGAAAGAAGAGAACAGACAGTCAACAAAAAGGATGGAAATTCAGCCATTCAGATTCGGAAGAGGAAGAGGATGAAGAGGAAGACCCTGGTCCAAACGAATGTAACCCAACAGAAACTCAAAAGACTTCTATACAAGAGACCAAGGAATCACAATCTGGGAAAAATCCAAATTCAATGGAAATTAGTGGAACCAAAAGGCAGCATTCATCAGATACCTCAGATTCAAACAAAGAAAATCCTCGACCCGGCGAAGAAAATCCACTTCAAATTGTTCCCATAACCCCAGCCCAAGGAGAATGGCGAAAGGTGGAGAAGAAAAAGGGGAGGAAGTCTTGATCCTCCAAGTTTGGCTCCTCTGTTCTCGCTGTGATCTTTGAAATTTTGCTTTTTGTCCCTTCTTTTCTCAATGTTGCTCTCATCTCTGACAGGCACTGGCCCAAAATCTTCCTCATACGAGGAGGCCGTGCATTTGATCAGTAACTTTCTTTGCTCGTTTTTAGCTGGACTGAATATTCATCCAGTGAGCTCTATGATTCGCAAATTATAGAGAAAAATGAATGATTTGGCATATACTATGTAACTTTTTATCCTGGTAATAAAAAGTTCGATTTTTTCTTTGGAAAAAAAAAAAAAAAAATCGTTTCCAGGTGCTCGGAATCTGTGCCACAAAATAATCTTTGAAACAAGAAATCACTAATATTTAAATCTGTAAAAATAGGTTGTAAAGATCTAGTCAAATATTCCAATTCACAACACTTGTGAATAAACCGAAAGAGGTTTTTGTTATATGGCTCGTGGTTGACAAAAACCTCCTTGGATTTCGCAAAATTACTTTCCATCTATTGTAAAATGGTGCTGCACTACAATGACTAAAACAGTAAAACAAATGCAAAATTTGTTTTGTTTTAATGTAGGCTTCAAATATCACTACATATCTCCCACATAGTAACACTTGTGCATAAACTGAAGGAGGTTTTTGTTATTTGGTATGTGATTGACAAAAACCTATTTCACTTTTGTAAAATTCATGTCCATTACTTCAGAAACTGATTTTGTAGTAAACTTGTCCCTGTGTGCAGCAAATGACCTCAAAACATGCATAACCAAGAATCAATCATTCATTTCAATTATATCTTTTGATCCAGAAACCAGTTTCGGGCGTGCAATATACCGTTGGAAATATCTTTCAGAGTTGCTTCTGATGAACGTGCTTAGGATATGATTTGCACTGAAGATCATGTGCAAAACATCTCTGAAAACCAGACATAGTAAGAGCCTCATTTTGATCCCTGGTGACAGGTTACGAAGACTGGAACTAACAGCATCCACATCAAGGGTTTTTGAAGTTGTCTCACCCACAATCAGGTAAATCTCCTCTTCTTATGCAGTCACAAACACCTCCTCTCTCCATAGGCACAAATCGCAAAGGTTAGAGTGCAAAATGAGTGGAAAAATCAGCCTTTTCTTAACTTATACACAGCCCAACACCTCACTCACCAATTTTTGGATCAACTCTCAAGTTTTAGGATTAAACCCTGAGTTTTTCATTTTTGAAAAAATCGTGAAAAACTTGGCCGATAAAATCAGCGAGTAAAAAATCGCGAGTTCCCAATGTTATCACGATTTTATCATGACTTTTTCCACAGAAGCTATATCATACACATCGTGCTCTCATTCCGTGGAACCCCAAGCAGTAAAATAAAATAAAATTCAATAAAAGGCAAAAGAGAAATGAAGAAGGGTGGAAAAACAAAGTTCGGGGTAAGTCATGTACCATGATTTCTCCCTCCCACATTCATATACCCAAATTTGTGGATATCCCTTACCATTAGCATCCTTGAGCCCATGGAATTTGGCCTTGAGATCCCTGTGTCCCCATCCACCTTATCATTATCCACATGACACCTCATCATTATCCACATGACACCCACCATTTGAAGGATGTACCTTGGATATGTCCTTCCCTTTAGGGGCTTGGAACACCTAATAGGGTTGTTTATTACCCACTCCTACCTAGAGAGGTAACACCATTACATGCTCAAATCCCCAAATGTGAAAGGGAACCCCACTATGAAGTCTCATCTCTGCCCTTGACTAACATGCTTGATTCACTTAGATGCACTAACAAATTATTGTACCTAAGGGTGAGGAGATGCATTGGATCTTATACAAGATTGGTAAGCAGTTTCATCACGAGTAGGCAACTTAACTGGGGCCCAAGCCCACCATAAGATCATATTGACACTTGTAGGGGATGCATTGAGAGCCATGGGACTCTGTCACATGATATAACATTGTCCCATCTTATGGGCACCCATAACACCTTCAGTAACGTGTTCATTGCCCCACATTATATGCGAGATGATGCACTTGGACCAACAATGCCCCCAGTCAGCTTAGCAGTATATACAAGGTTTGGCAGCTGATCTGAGGCCCAGAGGAGGTTTGTCTCATCCTTGATACATGGGAGGGCAAGCACTCCCTTATGTGCCCTCACTTGGAGCAGTCTACAAGCTTATTTTTCAGTAGGAGTCCCATGAGACCATTTCATGTGCCCAAGAGCCACTTTGGAGCACCCCCTAATCATTTATTCAGAGCAGTGTTGATAATATCGGTATCGGGAAAATATCGGCGAGGGTCCAGAAAATATCTTATCGGCAATATCGGCGAAAATATCGGCAAAATATCGGCAAATATCGGCAAGCATAAAAAATAATTTTTTCAAATTTTTAAATATAGCCGATATTTTGCCGATATTTTCAAAATATCGCGATATTTTGCCGATATTTGCCGATATTTTCCGATATTTGCCGATATTTACCGATATTTTCAAAACAGAAAATATCGCGATATTTTCTCGGCGATGTATCGTTTTGCCGAAAATATCGCGATATTTTCGAATATCGCCGATATTATCAACAGTGATTCAAAGTTTAAAGGGCCAGCCCCTTGTCCATCATTCATGGAGCCCTCTCCGTCATTATGGCACCTTGAGGACTCAACTTGCCTTCCAACCGACCTTCTACACCATGATTTCATCATTTCAGCTCACTTTTGGATGGCTTTTTCACTTTATTTGCTACTTGGTGGGCCTACAACCAAGGACATGTTATTTGAACATTATTTTACGATTGTAGGGGCTATTAGGCTAATTCAAATTAGTAGGAGGGTCATATAAATAAAGATGACTCTCATTTGTGAGAGCATCATCATCATCACTTGGATTATTCTCTTGTAGAAGAACTCGCACTTTTTCTTTGGAAGCTATTGGAGTATCTTGGATGCACTATGATATTTGGAGCTGAATTTTGATCTTGTCTTGGAGCTACTTTTTGAATATGGATGGATATATTGCATGATTATCTCGTAAGTTCTTTTGTTGATGAAATTTCTCTTGAAAATGTCTAATGTATGTAATTGTTGCAACTAACGTAAATGTTATTGTGCCCTGATTTTGTTGAAGAAATTTTTTGGAAACTATTTGATTGGGTCTTGCAAATGTTACTCGTGATATAAAATGCAATGAATGTTCCTAGTGATGAAATGTTATTTTTCTTCATGAAACTCTATTTTAATAGTAGGTAATTGTTGAAGGTTGATAGCTAGGGCATCAACTTTTGACCTCCTTGAGGGCAAATTTGGCCAATCTGACGCATCTAGGACTCCATAGCCCAAAGGACTAGGCACTGGTCCAAGAGGTTTGGTGATCCACTACTCTTTTCTCCATCTTTCCTCCTCCTAAATTTCAGTCCCTTAAAGTTAGGGAAAAATCTAGGGCTTGCAGCGAAATTTTAGGGAGGTGATTTTTCGAGAATCCAACGGTCCAAACATCAATCTCAAGGTCTAGGCTACCTATGCTCCAAGTTTGGTGGGCATCCACCCAAGTTTCATCCACAGAATCTCTTTCCGTAGGTGCTACTTTAAGAGGGAAAACCTAGGTCTTTCTCTCTCACCTTGGGCACTACTTTCAGAGTTGTATGAGCAGAGTATTGTGGAATAAATATAAGAAACCCGTTCTCCTCCTTTGCCTTGACCTAGTGAGTACATTGGAAGTATTTCTTCCCACAACCATTCATAAAATTGTAGGTCTAGCGCAAGTATTTCCTAGGTCTCTCCAAGGAAGCAAAGTCTTTGGAAGTATTAAAATCATCACAAACAGCTCCTTTGAGAGGTCCTACCTCATCTCCTAGAATCTTGACCTTAAGAATGTTGATTACCATCATCATATCTAAAATCCTAGGTCTTGATCTCTTCGTCTTAAAGATTTTCTTGGAGATCTTTTAGCTTCTTTGAAGCATCAAACCATTATTATGTCTCCCCTTGAATGGGCTTTGTGGAATCACTTCACACCTAAATCATTGATCTATTCATCCTAAGTGATTCTCTTCCTACTGGGACTCCTCCTATCAGTGAAAGTCGGGCAAAAGCAGGGGACCTTGACTAAGGTAACAATGAGTCATTGTCCTGTTGTTGTCACTTAGTCTAGTAGTTGTCCCTTAGGTTTCCCTTCCTTAAGGTCCTGACTCTTGATAGATTGTGTGGTAATAAATTCCAAGTGGACTTAATCTACCACTATTTGGATTATGTAGAATAACTCAATTTGATTTGCAGGTTTGTGCCGCCTTCATGCCATTTAACTCTTAAAAACCTTTCTTTCCCCTAGGACTCGAGTATCTATATTGGTTGGAGTAATTGATTCAGTTATCAATCACACTGTCACGAGATCAGTTTCTGCATTTCCCACTCTTTTATCAAATATATGTTTTGTATTTGAATGCAAATTTTATTTTAAATCAAGTCAAATCATCTTGTACCTACTACCTATTACCAGCTCCCTTCTTTCTTTTTTCCATTCTTTATTTCCTTAAACTAGGTTCCAGATTGCTTCAATGATGCTCTAGACAGTCATTTCTGTTGTCACGTGTTGTTATTTTGGCCACTTGTGACATCAAAATATTTTTCTCTATAACTCTCCGATATTGTGTATATGTGCATAGTCTTATGTAAGCGTTATAAATAAAGCACATGGTTGAGAGTTATAAGATAAGGGGTCATGAAGTTGAATTAGGGAAATCATGATTATGAGTCGTGTTGAAATCTCTCGGACATCTCTCAGTTTTTTTAAAGTTCTTTCAATTTTTTAAGCTGTCAATATTTCCCATATTTTCCAAGTTTTAAAAGTCCATGTTTATGCTTTGTTAATACTTTCATCAATATTTTTTATAAGTTTCTTTTAGAACCCTCTCTGATATCTTCCTCAAAACAGTATTTGCAACATTAATTAGGAGCTTAGTAATAAAGAGGGCATGATTATGTATGGGTTAGTGCAATCATTTGCAACATTAATTAGGAGCTTAGTAATAAAGAGGGCATGATTATGTATGGGTTAGTGCAATCATTTGCAACATTAATTAGGAGCTTAGTAATAAAGAGGGCATGATTATGTATGGGTTAGTGCAATCATTTGCAACCATTGTGTACATAGAACCTCCATGCTCATAAGTGCGGCATGCCCACCCATGCCCTCCAAGCCAACAAATGGATACTCACTGAATCGAATCTTACATTTCAACCACTAAACAGTCAAGTTCACTATTTCTGCATGCCCACTACAGAGATAAAGATGCAACAACAAAATGTAAACATAATTATGGACAGCATGGAATCATAGATGTAAAATATAAAGATAATGCATGCATAGATTTCTTCATCTTGGAATAATTTAAAAAACTAAATTATAGACATGTAAAACAAAGATTAAATATTTATTAAAATAATAAGTGGTCCAAGTAACTAGTTGTGTAGGAGTGGTTCACCTCCCTAAGCATCCGACATAGATGACTCCTCCAATTTGGGTTATGAGGCCAAAAGGCCAAAGAAACGAACTATGGACATACATCACCTTAATACAACCAACAACGCTCATGACTTGTCCAACCCAGACAATATAAGACACTGCCAGTGGTCAGTACATTATTCAACCTTCAATCAACTATGGAACTTCCTTCATTCAAGCACTAAAACACAGCTTAAACATTTTTTCTCTAGAATACAATCCCTCATGAAATCTATACCAGCTCGTGATGCAAGGCATGCAAGAAGAGCCCAACCACTACTTGCCCTGTATGGAAAGCCAAGCAGAGTGATTTATATTCTTGCTCAACCTTTACACTTGCAACAAACAATTTCCCTATCAAATTCCCTCTCATACCAGCAATGACACTCACAGTGTCTCTACAAGATCACACAACCCCTAGATTCATGGTGTTGGGTACAATTGGTTGTCAACATTGAAAGGAACACCATATGAGAATGTGTCATGGGAAAGGGCTTTGCAGTTGAGACACTTTCTGCCTAGAATACTTTGGCATGTTTGTCTGTTAATCGAACCAAGTTTGAGGGACTACAGATCTTTTAATCAATAAGATAAGCATGCCCCTCAGCTTCAATGCCTTATGCAATGCCACAGAAGGTTCGGAATACCTTATGCACCATACTACATAGGACCTCTCAAGGTCTGAATAAGAGTATTCCCCTCCCTGGGCAAAATATTGGTCAAATGGTCAATGGACATTTGTTGATGTCTCTTTCCAACCATTTTAGAGGACAATGAATCAATGGACAACACACTGGACTACATCCAGATTTTTAATGAAGCCTAAGGCTTTAAGCTCCAGCCAACCATATCATAGTGTTATGATTGTCTTGGAAAGCCATTCCAGATTAGCTTGCTTGCAAGCGCTTGTTTTGGATTCCAGCCCACCAGATCTATAAATTTATGGAGATTTCATTCACATTCCAAGCCTTGCAGAAGCCCTTGTGGAACGTCATGCTTCAGCAAATTGCCAATAAAGTGGAAAAATGGATCTCTATAACCCAATGTCTAGCAGCACGGCTCCAAATATGTTATAAGGCCCTCACTACTGCCCATACTTATTAATCATCACCTTGGCTCCCTTCTCAGACAACCTATCCTTCACTAGAGAATCTCTAGCAACACTTTCTCTGAGTTCGCCTACAAGGGAGGAAGGGCTTCAACCACATTAATTGGGATCTTTGTTGCAGTCCAAAGGATTGGGTACATAATGCATATGGGGATGATTGAACCAACCTGTCAAGATCAGAGCCTTTGTGCCAAGTGGTTTGTTATATCTATAGAAGGACAAGAAAACTACAAGGTCCTCTTGCACAGGTGTATTTTACATGGAGCACTGTTGGGAAAAAAAATTCGTAAAATCTCAACTTTCAAAATTTACTATCAACCTCAACAAAGGTTCATATTCCAGGCATGTTTGCGGATCAAATCATTTGGAATGTCTGCGAAGCCATCAAGCGGTGTTAGAGCATATAATACCCCATATGAGCATATGAGCATAATGCCTAAGTATGTGGTGAGTTTGAGAACTGAATTACCATTTTACTCTTCTGGAATTAATATAGGATAATAATTATACAATAGTATGGTGCACTTGGGTTGCAATTCCTAAGAGCACCATGGGCGCAATAAACCAACAAATGAGGAAGTAGGGTGAGTCAAGAATTAATAATATATTACTGTTCTTGACAAGTATGTAATGCCCAAGCCTTTATATATTCTTTCCTTATGAAACCCATGCAAGTATGATGTCCATGCAAGCCATGGGGATGGGATTACACTCAACCTTTTTGTAGTCAATCATTTATTTTGTGTACTGCTGTTGGAAAAGTGCATTCTGCCAAACGGATATGCTGTGATAGTTTGCTACCATTAAACTATGTGGAAACCATGACTGAATCTGTGGATAATTATTGAGAAAAAGAGGAAATTAAGTTATAGTTGAAATTCCGTAGTTCCCAACCATAGAGATTTATTGACCAGCCTAAACCAAAGCACTAGATGGAAGAGGGATAGCCCTGAGGGATGGTTTAGCAGAAAAGGGGATCCAATTCCATGTGTTGCATAGGCTGATGGGGAAGAGGGGTTGGTTGAGTGGAATTGTTGTAGCAAGAATGGTTTCCCGTGCTAATTTATTGGTTGTGATATCTAGAAATTGAGGTGAGTAAGAAAAGCTAGAGCCATAGTCAGTAAATTCACCTTTCTTATTTCATTGCTCAGCATGGGGCTCGCACCTACACAAGCTAATGCATGTGGCTAAAAGGAAACACTCGCATTGAATTATTTCCCCAAACATAGGTCCCTAGACATGTCGTAGTCATTCAATAATTAAGGATGTCAAAGTTGTAGGTCTTTCACATGCCCCACAGCTTTGCAATCTGTAAACACTTAACTATAACTTGTAATATGTATGTGTGTGTTTTACATTTAATATTATTTTATACACCGGTCCTCAGGCCTTATTGTACCCTCAGATTTATCCATCTGGCGCACATCTTAAGATTGATGGGATTGTGGGTCAGCTGCCATGGCTTTCTAAACGATAAACTTCTACCCCTTTTTCATCGATATTTCATATATGACATGCCTCCATACACGCATAAATATTTATGCTCCATTTGAAGTAGAACAAATTAGATATATAGATATGCTATCAGATATACGCAATTTGAGTTGCGTAATATTGGATACATATATCCCGTATTGAAGTTGAAGACAATTAACACGGCATATGGATAATAAGAAGGGACCTGAGAAGCTTCAGAGATTTAACATACCTGGCTGCCAGACTGAGATGTTGGAGTTCCATGTACAAAAGATGCAGATGGTGATTTCAAATCTGCTTCAGACTCGGCTGCTTTCTCAGGTTGCAAATATGCAGGCATTTGATCCTCATCAATTTCAGAGAGCATGTCATTCTCCAAACCACCCAGCTCTGTTTCAGTGGTAATACAAGCGGGACATATCAATTACTTCATGACACAAAAGGCATGGAAGATCAGACTAATACAAAGATTTAACTTCTACTAGTTTCAACTATCTACAGTAACACTGTAATGCATTCCAAACAGTAAAAGACCTATTACCTCCCATTAGCTCTTCTTCATCCAAATCATCGGGCACCGTGTAGCTTCCAACCAAAGACTCCTGCATCTCTGAGCTATAACCAGCCAGATCTTGAATATCTTCTTGAACTCTCTGTTAAAGCAAAGCCAGAAGGACATCAGAGCCTAGCCAAACATACAATGCCATTGTTTGGATTTTAATTATAGGATGAGGCATGCCACACCAGTTTTTTATAGCCAAAAGCCTCCAACTGAGATTTCAATTACCATTATGAAATATAAGCCCCTTTCTAAGCTTATTGTGGTACTTTCAAATATTAGTCCTCTGTTGCTATAATTACTGAAAATTGGATGTATTAGGACAAGATTAACATAACAATTTTATTGGATAAATTGAATTTCATCAGGCAGCTTACTCTAGGAGAATAATTTCTAATCACCTAATTTTCATAGTGAAACATATGCAATAACTCGTAGATAATCAATTTAAGGCAGAAGAAAGAGTCAAGACAACTTGCAGAAAAAGCATAACCAATACAACGAAGACAACACAATATGACTGTCTTTAATGTGGACATTAGCTGCCAGAGTGTGAATGCATACATCAACATCATCTATCGTCAATCGCTTCATTGTTCCAGTAAGCTCCTTATTTCCTACTCTCATGGCTGCTATCTGCATAGGAAAATAAGTAATTAGTTCATACAAAATTAAAGATAAATTGCAATGAAACACAACAAAAAATAGAGAAGCATCCATTCAGGCTCAAAAGATAATCTCATATCATTTCACATATGCAGATAAATTATCAATGTACATCCCAAAAGAAATTTAGAAATAAGATTTATGTTAAAAATAGGAAAAACATACCCTTATATAAGCTTCAGTGTCCAGAATAGTAGCATGCTTACTCCAAAATAGATACATGTATGCTTACAGAAGAGTTGGAAAACCGTGGTAGGAAAACTAATATATCAAAGGCCCAATTAAAAAAAAAAAAAAACAGGACATTGCAGATGGTAAAGAACTTTCCTTGAAAGGGGCACTTAGAGTGGCGCAATCCCCTATAGTGGTTACGCCATGAATGTGTTATCTTTCAATTGTAGAGGGTTTGCTAGCACCCGTAAGAAGTTAGCATTGAAAGACCTATTTAGAAATTTTTATCCTGATGTAATTATGCTCCAAGAAACTCAGGGCAATGGTGAGCTTGTCCTGGCATCCCTCAAAGTGTTGTTGCCAAGATAGTCTTTTGTGGTATCCAATGCGAAGGGAAGGTCTGGGGGTCTAGCCATGGGTTTTAAAAACAGCAGCCTTTGGCTTATAAATTCCTAGAGCTCAGAACTGGTTTTGGGAGCTGAAATTTATTCATCGGAGCTCTATATGGACCTAACTTTCACAAATACATATGGACCATGTCATGACAAGGGGGTTTTCTGGAACTCTCTTTTATCAAAATCCTTCATGAAAGTCCCAAATTTGGTTGTGGGAGGGGATTTCAATTTCTCTTTGGGAGTGCCCGAAACCTGGGGTTCCCATGCTCAAGTCAACGCCTTGGCAGACTTCTTTTCAAATAAATTGATGGAATGTAACCTTATAGATGTCAACCTCTGAAACCGAATTCGTTCAAACAGGCCGACATGTCCCGAATCCAGCGAATCAAACACGATTCGTGCCAATTCGTGTCCGGAAATCGGGACATGTCGTGTCCGATTGGGACATCGTGTCCCTATTTCCAGACACAAATCTAGAAAAAAGGGACCCGCACGGCCATAAAAAGGCGAAAATCGTTGTTTTTTTCATCATTTTCACTCATCTCTTTTGCAATAGGTGACTGTGGGTTTGCTGTGAGGAGTTTGGAGCAAGGAGCAAAGGGTGTCGGAGCATTTTCAAAAAGATTCAAGCAACAAGTAAGTGCATTTCCTCTCTATTTTTTTGCATTTGTATTACAGCATTTTGCATATGCATTTCTTTTACAAATTTGTGCATTTTTTGTTTATTTTTTTACAGTATTCATGGCTCAATCAAGGGCAGCAGGTAAGGGGCAAAGGAAGGGGAAGAATGTCCCCATTGGAGATGCCCCTCCTCCCTCAATTTCATCAGAGTCTATTGCAAGTATTCCCTCTATTGCAAGTAATGTTGAGGGAAGACTTCCTCCTAAAGGTAACATTAAAAAATATCCCTTGTGGAAATATGTCACAAGAGAGGAAGGGCCAAGCAGCAAGGTGAAGGGAGGAGGCAATGTGAATTGGAGATGCAACTTTTACCGCAATACTTTCACAAGCACATATTTCTGCGTGAAAGGTCATTTGTTGGATTTACCAGGTTGTGGAGTTGGAGCTTGTACAAAAGTTCCTTTACACGAGGAAAGAAATGGAAAGAGAGTTCAATGTTGGTATGGCACATGTGGCTGCAAAATAAAAATAAAAACAAGAATGATGACCCCCTTCCATTTTGGAGGAAAGGCACCAGCAAATTCTCATTTGAGAGTTCTAGTGGGGGACAAGCAGCAAAAAGAAAGGCAATTTCACTTAGTCCAATGGACAAGATTTTTCAAAAGGAAAAACGGGAAGAGCTTGATCTCACCATTGCCTTTTTTTCTATCAAAACTTCATATTCTTTAATGTTGCACACTCACCTCTATTTATTGAAATGTGTGGAGCTCTAACTCAAGGGACTCCATCATGGTATGTGCTTCCTAGTTTAGAGAAGCTGAGAACCACATTGTTGACGAAGGCAAAAAAAGAGGTGCAAAAAATGCTTGAGCCTATTAAAGCATCATGGCCAACATCTGGGATTAGCATTGTTTCTAATGCATGGGCAGATCCAGCACGACACCCACTCATCAACTTCATGGTGTCTTCCTTGAATGGTCCAGTTTTCTTGAAAGCAGTGGATACACTTGGAGAATACACGGATGCACAATATATGGGTGAGTTGTTTATTAAAGTTATTGAAGATGTAGGTGTTGATTCTTGTGTGCAAATCATTACAGATAATGCACCTGTTTGCAAGGCTGCTGGCATGATTGTGGAAGCTAAATATCCACAAGTGTTTTAGACTCCTTGCATTGTCCATTCATTGAACTTAGCATTGAAATCCATTGCTTCTAATGTGCTTTGGATTGGTAACATTATTGAGGATGCACAGCATATCCGTAACTTTGTACAAAATCATACAAATGCCCTAACTATCTACAAGGAGCACATCAATCTATTATTGTTGAAGATTGTGGATACATGGTTTGCCTCTTCATTCATCATGTTGAAGAGGTTGAGGGAGGTCAAGACCGCTCTTGGGGCCATGGTTATTTCAGAGTTTTGGTCTTTTTGGAGAAAGACAGATCAAGTAGCCTCTAAAAGAGAGGAGGACACAGTGCTAGATGATGCTTGGTGGGAGAGGGTAGATCCACTTATTCAGATCATGGACCCTACCATTTCTTTGCTTCGATTTGCAGATGCAAACCAACCCATCCTAGGAGAGGTTTATGAGGGATGGGATTCCATGATTGAGTCTGTGAGGAGCCTTATTTTACAGAGTGAGTGCCCCGAGTATGAGACATCTCCAGAAGCCTTTTGTGGTACTATACAGGATATTCTTGTCAGTAGATGGGACAAGAATTCCACACCTTTACATTGTTTGGCTCACTCATTGAACCCAAAATACTACAGCCATGAGTGGTTGAATGGTGGACCTTCCCACAGATTCCCTCCTCACATGGATGGTGAAATCTCACAGGGGAGGAAAGATGCATTCAGGCGGGTTTTCTAGGATAAAGCATTGCTTGATGAGGTGGAGGATGCCTTTGCAGAATTTTCCACTAGCACTGGTCGATCTGCAAAATATGATGTGATTAGAGACAGGGGGCTAAGAAGCCCTATTCTTGGTGGGCAAATCATGGGGCAGCAAGCCCTCCTCTATAGCAGTTAGCCATGAGGCTTCTTTCTTAGGTGACTTCTTCCTCTTGTTGCGAGAGGAATTGGAGCACATATGGGAATTTATATAGTGTTAAAAAGAGCAGGCTTGAACAGTCCATGGCAGAGATAATGGTGTATGTGCACACCAACCTTCATCTTATTTACAGGCAGAGGGAAGAGTGCTTGAAGGGAAAGACAAAGATGTGAGATGTCTTTCCTGATGATATGGGTCTGGACAGCAGTGTTGAGTTGGCATTGGCCAACATTGATCTCAATGAACCAATGCTAGAGCCTGTTAGATTTGATGATGGTGATACTGTAGAGGGGTCATCCTCCACACCAGCAAATGCATAGACAACTTTGGATACAGGGGAGGAGGATGCAACAGAGGAGAGCAGTGATGACCATGATGATGAGGACAATGATGTTAATTTTGATGATGACTATGATTGATGACTCATGAGTCATGAGCTACCTACTGCCTTGAGGCTTGTATACTTGTAGTTGTTTTGTATTTTCTATTTCTATTTGCCATTGGCATTGCACTACCTATGTAACACATTTTGATTTTGATGACTTAAATTCTTAATGAGTAAACTACAGTATGTCAGTGTCTTTATCTTACTATCTTGTCTTTCTCCTATTGGATCATCGATGAATTGACTATGTATTATGATTTATCATTTATGAATTTAGAATTTATGATTCATTGATTTATCAGTTATGTGACATGTCACAAATTACAATTGTATTTGAATTTTGTATGTACTATGCATGCTATAATGTTACTAACTTACTTTGTAAACAGTAAAACTTACATCTAGATGAAGATCTATGTTTGAAATCAATAAATTTGTATCATGAATGAGAATTTGTGTAAGAAATATCTAATTTTATAATATATAATATATATATATATATATAATAACATATATTGTATCCAAACATGTCCTGTATCGGGGGGTCAACGTGTCTGAATCTGACACTCGAATCCCCGTATCCGACGAATCCCCAATCCACGTGTCAGGTTACTTAGATGTCAACCTTGTGAAAATCATACCAACCTGGAGAAATAGACGGTCAGGTGAAGCCAAGGTGGCGAAAAGACTGGATTAGTTTCTATTAAATGAAAACCTTATTAACAATATTTCTCTTTTCAAGCAATGGGTTGGAATCGGGGGTGATTTGGATCATTTTCCCATTTTTCTAGAGTTAAAGGAGACCAGTAGGAAGCCTGGATCCTCGTTCAAATTTAATCCAGCCTGACTCATGCTTATTTTGGGTAGCACCGAATGTGCTCTAGCCTTGAAATTTGGAGGAGAGGCTAAGGCACATGAGATCTTCGAGACCGAAAAATCGTTTTGAGAAATTCCACTCGGATGACCAGTTATTAAAATAATTACTATTTTTAACAAGTTCCTAAGTCTAAACTTAGGAAAATAAAAATATTAATGGGTATTAATAAAGATAAGGGTGAGAAGCTTCTAAGAGACGATGATCAAGTCTATTTTAATCTTAGTCGTTGATTAGGGACTTAATCTCAACCGTTGATTCATCAAAAGGAAAAGTATAAGAGAAGACTTGAGGATCATTTGGAGAAACACCGGCAGATACTCAATATCTCAAGGAAAATTGATTCTCAAGAAAAGGAGATCGATTTCAGAGGGAGAGTTGAAGGGTGGAGGAAGAGAAGGTTACCAGCAGCAGTCAATGACTGAGGAGGAGGTGACACAGGGACATTGAGAGACAGCGCAGAGGGAGACGCAGTCCAGAGGAGAGACGTAGCCCCCACGCAGGTTGACACAGAGGAGGGACGCAGAGCCACGTTGAGTGACATAAAGGTGACACACAAGTGGGAGAAGAGTCTCCAAAGTGTCAGAAAGTTTCTAGGGGAAAGTCTCGGGTGTTTTCTTTCAGTTTCTCTGTAAAATCATTCCTTGTAAAAGCGATTGTTGTTGAAGATTAATAAAACCCTCATCTGTTGCACCGGTTTTCCCGCATTGGGTTTTTCCGAGGACAATTGTCCAAAAACAACTGCGTTGATGTGATTGGTTCTTGTGAATGTATTTTCTCTGTGTAATTATGTGATAACTGCAGTAGAATTTATTTTAATATTTGCTGAAGGGATTTTGTAAATGACTTATTGTGAAGAAAAAGTAGGTGAAATAAATCGGTTGCTGTAGTAGAATTTCGGATTAGAAATTTTCACATGGTATCAGAGAAGAGATCCAGCAACAGGAGAGAAGAATCAACCATGGGTCAAGAGCATGATGCAGAGGCATCAACTCAAAGGACTCACGCAGATTTCCAGAAAACAACACAAGAGACATGGATCACGATTATTCTATGTTAACTTCCAGATTGGAAGAAGTCGCTTTCCTAGCAAGCTCTGCCTCCTTTGAGGTTTGGTATATAGAAAGTGGAGTTTCCTAGCATATGACAAGAATTCGAGAGCGTTTTTTCAGATTATCAGGAAAAAAGAATGAATTTTCAGATCACCATGGGAAATAAAGCAAAGTGTACCCCAGTAGGAAGAGGTATTGTAGTCTTTCAAATCGAAGCAAGAGAGTGGCTTTGAGCAACCAATGTGTTGCATGTGCCAGGATTGGGGATGAACTTACTCTCCGTATCTCAACTTCAAAACAAGGGCTATGATGTTTTCTTCATTAAAGAGAAAGTATATGTCAAACACCCGAGTTGGAAAAGGAAGACCCAGATTGGAATCAAAAGTAACAGGTTGTATAGATTATAGCTAGAATCACCAATGGCACTAATAGGCAACAATGGAGACAAAGATTTCAATAAACTATGGCACAGGAGGATGGGACACTTACACCATGGGGCTCTGAGAATTCTCAGGAAAACAGTATCAGGAGTTCCAAAACTGAGTACCGAACGAGATGATGTATGCAGAGGGTGCGCTCTGGGCAAGTATGCCAAAGCAGCGTTTCCCAGAAGTAACAATAGAGCTAAGAATGTTCTAGGATTGATACACTCAGACATCTGCAGATCGATGTCCACAGAGGGTGTGCTCTGGGCAAGTATGCCAAAGCAACGTTTTCCAGAAGTAACAATAGAGCTAAGGATGTTCTAGGATTGATACACTCAAACATCTGCAGATCAATGTCCACAAAAGCTCTTAGTGGTTCCAAATACTTCGTCACCTTCGTCGATGACCATTCCAAGAAGACTTGGATCTACTTTTTGAAAACCAAGGATGAGGTTTTTGGTCGATTCAAAGAGTTCAAGGCTCTAGTGGAGAATCTAATAAGAAAGAAGATAAAAGTGTTGCGCTCAGACAATGGTGGAGAATATGTAGACAATGACTGCATTGATTTTTGCGCTAAGGAAGGCATCAAAAGAGAGTGGACAGCTCCCTACAATCCGGAGCAAAATGGAGTAGCAGAAAGGAAAAACAGGACTATTATGGAAGCATCTAGGGCAATTTTGTATGACTAGGATATGCCCAAATTCTTGTGGGTAGGCATGCAGCACGGAAATTTATGTCCAGAACAAGACTCCACACAGGGCATTGGGCAAAATCACTCTAGAAAGGGTCTTCACCGTGAAGACACATGAAGTCAGTGGTTTCAGGATATTTGGAAGTTTAGCGTATTGTCGTGTATCCGAAGAAAAGAGAAAGAAATTAGATCAAACTGCTGAGAAATGATATATTATGGGATATAGAGAGAATGCTAAGGCATATAGAGTCTATCTTCCAGTGAGTAGGAAGGTAGTAGTTTGGCAAGATGTACAGTTCATGGAGGACAGAGCTTTCAGGAAATCCTGAGAAATGCCTTCCGAGGAGCAGTCAAAAGACGATCCGTTGGTCCAACCACTTCGACCAACAGAAACTAGTACCAAAAATTCTCCTAAAGGCAAAGCTTCAGAACAGGTGGAATCTCAGGAAGAGGAAGCGTTGATGGATGTACCCAGTACCAATGGAAGAACGAGCTGGGAACTCCGACAGATTCTACAGGATGCAGAGGACTTCATTAGTGCTCCCAGGAATGACAAAAGGGAGCGAAGACAGCCAGACAGGTACCAAGCCCTAGTAGCTCAAGCTGGGGAACCTTCTAGTTTTCAGGAGGTCGTTCAACATCAAGTATTGGTAGATGTTATGGTGGAGGAATATAGTTTTATAATGGTCAATGATGTCTGGGAAATGGTACCTAGGCCTTAAGATAGGACAGTGGTAGGTTCGAGATGGATCTACAAAGTCAGATATGTTGCAGACGGCAGTGTGGAGAAATACAAAGCCAAGTTTATGGCTAAGGGGTATGCTCAGAAGGAAGGGATAGACTACGAAGAAACATTCACCCTAGTAGCCAGGTATACTTCTATTACAACCGTGATATCTCTTGCAGCACAAATGGGGTGGGAAATTCACCAGATGGATATCAGACAGCATTCTTGAACAGGTTAATAGAAGAGGAAGTATACATTGAACAGCCAGAGGGTTTTGAGCAATGTTACTTGGGAGCGGGAGCGGAAGCGGGGAGCGGGAGTGGAAGCGGGAGCGGGAGCGACCATTTTCAGAAGCTCCCAGTTTGGGAGCGAATCCGGGAGCGATTTTTTAAAAATATAATATATATTTTTTATATTTTTAATTTTTTATACATATATGTCAACTAAAACATGTAGAATGATGAATTAGACATAAAAACATAGATTGATCATTGAACCATATCACATCAATCATCTAGAAATTATAATCGTCATCAACCATGTCCACAAGATAGTAAAATACATATTACAACTGCAACATATTGAGTCTCATGAATCATGATTCATCAAATTCAATCTTAAAGTTTCAACTTCAAGCTTTCAAAATTGAAAATTCAATAGCATTTATCATCATTGATCACCAAAGTTGTACTTGTAAGCTAAGTTTAACCATTACAAGATAATATCTTAGATATTTCTAAGTTCTAAGTTCTAACTGTTAACATGAAATGAAATGTTATAAAATGAAACATGAATAATGAAATGAAAACAACTTTAGTCTTTCACGAAGCATCATATTCATAATTCACAATCATTACCAATGAGTTATAATTGCCAACTTCAAACTTCAAATTTTCATTGTCACAGTCATATATTGTTTACAAAAAATATCATTATGATATGAAAGAGTCAAGAGTCAAGAGTCAAGGACTCAAAACTCAACAATTATGAAAACTAAAGTCTAATAGAAACTAGAAAAGACAAGTAAACTGTAAATCTACATGTGGCCCTCGCCACGAGAGTCTCCAGGAGTATAAGCAGGTCGTGGTGGTCTTCTAGGAGTCTCCCGCATAGACCGACGACCAGAACTAGAAGGCACATGCCCTCCACGTGAGGGTGTAGATGGAGGTGGCGACAGCGAAGGAACAAGACTCGGAACTCGAGCACTGCTACTGGATGGTGGAGGTGGCATGGATGCTGCATCGGCTTCATCTTCATCCCTTATAAGTTCCTCTTCCAGTTCTTCAAGATGTATAGTGCCATCCTCCAAATTGTCTTCCTTTGGGTGGTTGTCCCAAATTTTATATGTGGGATCCTCATAAACCCGATCACATTAATGACTCAACAACCTCAAGTTGTAGTGCACATAAACCAAGCTTTCTGCCCAGTTTTCATTGAGTCTGTTTCTTTTCACATTATGTATGAAGCTGTAGGTGCTCCAACACCTCTCTGCAGAAGAAGTATTTACAACCTGTGATAGAACTTTTTTTGCCAATTTTGACAAAAGTCCCTGGCTGCCATATGTTTCCCACCATGTGAGAGAATCAAATCTGTCTTTGTCTTCCATTGCATGGAAGTTACCAAACAAACCAGTGCCACTAAAGTATTTGCCTATTTCAAGGCGGACAACTGCACATTCCTCCCTGTCAGGTATCAACTTTTCTAATGCTTGCAAATATCCACTAGTTACCTCTGTGTCTAAATGGGGTTTGGTCCTAATCCCACCCCCTGGTGCAGGTTGGCCCAACCAAGATGTAGAGTAGTATTTTGGTGTAAGGATATACGCCAAGCAATGTAGTGGAAGATTAAGTCTATTCCACCGTTCACACACACAATCGTGAATCAGTTTGTACAAGTCAGGATCTCTGTTATGAATAGTATCTTTTATTTGCCCCAACATGGTATCCATCTGCTCATACACCTCGCCAATCATTGGTTTCTCTGTATCAGCAAACCGAATCATGTGATAAATGGGCTTGGTGAAATCCAGTACTTGCCTCACACTTGTCCAAAACCGACCATCAAGAGCGGCCTCCTCCACTAGTTCAAAACCTCACCTGTCAGCTGCATTTGTAGCCCTTTCCTTTAATACCCGCCAATGTGGACTTGATACCATGCTAGCCAATGGCTCTCTTACCTTCAAAAGGCGCTTGAAGGTGAGGTAATAACTACCAAATCTGGGCTTTGCAATCTCCAACAACTCCAATCTTGAGTGATTGCGGAAAAGGCCATGGGTATTGCTATGATTTGTAATAAATTTTATCATTTGTTTGCCTTTCTTGTACAAATCACCAATCCATTTGTATTGTGCATTTTTGTTCTTGACAACATCATGCACTAGAAGGTTCAATGTGTGAACCAAACAGCTAGACCAAAATATGTTGGGGTATTTATCCTCAATAATTGCTCCTGTTGCCTTACAATTAGGAGCATTATCAGTGATGACTTGGATGATATTGTATGGCCCAATACGGTCAATTGTTTCAAGTAATGCTTATGCAATGTTGATGGCGGTCTTGAACTTGTTTGAGTAATCATGTGCAGTTAGAAAGATGGCACCACTAACAGACGCAGCAAGAACACTTATCAATGGCTTGCCTTTTACATTTGTCCATCCATCACATACAATGGACACCCCATGGTCAGTCCAAGAACTTGTCATTCTATTCAAAGAATGTGATATTTTTGCTTTTTCATGATCAAGTCCAACGGTTCTTGCCTTGTCATACCTAGGGCTCTTGTATCCTTTAGGGGCATCATTTATGGCAGAACCATTTCGTGCCAATAAGGGTGAGTGAAGAACATTGAATGGTATCCACATGCAAGAGAAACCTGTAAACCTTTGAATCCACATCATTCCTACACCCCTCATCAAGGAAATCTGATATGGTTCTACGCCTTAAAGCAGACGACCCTGTGCCTCCATATCCACTGCCTTGGGATGATGCTGAAGGAGTTCTTTGTGCTTGTGATTGTGAGCTTGGTTCAAAGAAACCCCTTGATTTTTTAGATTTGTATTGGGCTTCCTCCTCTTCCCTTATGTATTTGGCTCTATCTGCTGCTGACACAGCTGCACAAGTTTTGATTCCTATTTGTTTATCTCCATCCCATGGCCTTTTCCTGCAGAGTTGTTTTTTGGCACGGGTGTATGAATCTGTGTAATTATTGTTGCAATGGGGGCAATGGAATTTAGTGGTTCCACCTCCTTTCCCTGCTTCAGGCTTGTTAACATATTTCCATAGTGGGTTTGGTCTTGTTTAGTTTTTTGAGAGTCATGTTCACCCTCCTCCAGCTCCTCCTCACCGGGGTTTTCATCAAATCCACTTTCTCTAGCTTCTTCATCCCCCTCTTCATTTTGGCCCCTCTGTTTTCTACTCTCCAGCACCATAATAACCATAAAAAGGACCAAGAAGAGGAAAATACCAAGAAATATAGCCAGGTCCATGATGTTTGATATTTGTAGGCTTTTGAAACTGCAAAATTTAATGGGAATGGGAATATGAATGAGAAAATTAATTTAATTTATTTAGATTAATTAATTTTATTTAGATTCATGATTTTTTTACTAAATAAATTACACTAAACTAAATTAAACTAACTGAATTAACTAAACTATACTAAATTACTACCTAACTAAGGTTTAAAATACTAAATTACTAAGTTACTAACGTAACTAACCTCTTTGCAGGCTTGCTCCTTGGCGCTTGCTCCTTGCTTCTCCTCGCTCCTTTGCTCAATCTCCTTCACTCTCCAGCTTCTCCTCAACTCATTCAAGTGACGATGAATTTGTTTTTTTCCCCCAAGTCGTTTTAAAACAATTTTTTTTTAAATGAATTTTTTTTCGGTTCCGCAGATTTTTTTGCGCTTGAATCGCTCCCGGTGTCGTGCGCGTCGCTCCTGGAGCAATAATTAAACGCTCGAGAGCGATCGCTCCCGAGTTGTAATTTTCGCTCCGGGAGTGACGCTCCCGAAATCTCCCCCGATTTTGGCAGGGAGCATAATTTTTTTTTCGGGAGCGGACTCCCGACCCACTTCCGAGCCGCTCTCGCTCGGAGCGCGGATTGGGAGCAAGTTCGAAGGGGGGGGGGCGCTCCCCCGCAACTCTGCTCTCGCCACCAATCGAGCCTTGAACTTCTCGATTCTGCCATCTGCAACATGATTTATCTTGTAGAGCCATCTGGAAGTAACAACTGATTTTTCTTCAGGCCTTGACACTACCTCCCAAACATCTTTCTTCATAATAGAAGAATACTCCTCCATCATGGCCTCTTTCTAGACCTGCTGGCTGGTTGCCTCTTCATAACTAGAAGGCTCGGAGTCAACAATGCTTGTTACCAATGCCATGTAACTACAAAATCGCTTAGGTGGTTTACTCTCTCTAACCTGTCTCTTTGACCCAGCGACTAATTTGGCCTCGCACAAGGTATCTTGAAGCCACTTGGGCTTCCTCTTCCCTGAGCATACTTCTCCCACCAGAGTGAAAGAACCCTCATCATCATCAGAAACCTGAACTCCTGAAGGCCTGTCAACTGACCTCATGCCTGAACCTCTGCCTGTAGATGCTGAAGTACTGTGCGAACTGTCCATTAGTGGACTACCTTGTGAATTGCTCTGCGGACTTCCCTGCATGCTGTCCAAAAAACCACACACCCTACTTTGAGAGCCACTACTCACTAATGGACCTGACACTGTAATTGACGTACCTCATGATTCCTGACCACTGGATCCTTGTGACTGACTCGGATGCTCTTGAGGGTTTGGTGACTCTGGATACTCTAACTCCCTTGACCTCCTAAAAGTTCTCTCCTCCTCGAACTTCACATCCCGCCTGACAACCACTTTCCTCTGCGCAGGAATTATAAATCCGATAAGCTTTCGAGGTCTCGCTATAACCCACAAAGATGCCCTTGTTTGCAGTGGGCTCTAGCTTGGTCCTGTTCTCCTCGGGGACATAGGAATATTTAAGGCACCCAAAGATACGAAAGTGCCCAACATTAGGCTTCTTCCTAGAAAAAGCCCCCTCTGGAGTCACATTCCCCAAGGCATGATGTGGACTCCTGTTTTGCAAGTACATAACAGTGCCCACAAAAATAAAGGTAACCCATGATCATGAAGCGTGACTTTGGCAACCCCTGTAATGGATCTGTTCTTCCTCTCTGCAACCCCATTCTGCTAGGGGTAGTAAGGAACTGTGACTCCTGTCATGTGGCGGGAAGCACCACTGTCAACATACCAAATGCTAGAAAATGCTTTGCTAGTAGTGGGGAATGCACGCTCGCTCTGAACCTGTATGGCAGGTGATCCTGCACTAGTGGCCCCACAAGCTATGAACCCAAACTCCCGATCAAATCTCTCTGAGAAGCTCTCTATCTCTGCAGAAGTTGCCATGGGTTTGTCTTTCCCTTTCTTGTTCTTCTTCTCTGGACACACAACAGCATAGCGTCCCAACTTTGACAATTCTAACATTTGACTTTGGAATAATCCTTTTCCTTGTTCTGCTGCTTGCCTTTACCTTTGTTTTTGCCTCCACTGTTGGAAGCTTGCTTCTTTGCTCTGCCCTTCTTGCCTCTTGCTAACAATGCCACATTGTCATCCTCCTCCACCTGTTTGGCTGCCCCAAGATCGTTCTTTCTGATCTCATTCTGAATGCAATCATCCCACAACCTCTCCTAATCGGGAAGGTCTTCCTGTGCAACAATACCATTCACAAAATTCTCCCAAGTCTTGGGAAGACCATTCAAAACAATTCTCACCAACTCAGTGGGTGCAATGATCTCACCTACGGCTACCAACTCATCTCTCACTGAAGTGATCTTTGTGATGTATGCTATAGCACTATCAGTCTTAGCCATTTTAATGGCCTTCAATTTCTCCTTTAGGACCATTTTTCTTTTTTCATTTGAGCTCTGATAAAGATTGGTCAAGGTTGTCCACATCTCATGTGCATAAGTCTTTCCTCTCACATGAGGAATGACATGATCTTTGATTCCTTCCAGAATCAATCTTTTTGCATTAGCATTCTTTTTGTTAAACTTTGCCTACTGTATAGGGTCAACAGGTACTGCTACTGGGTTCTGTGTTGTATTTACCATAATGCCCTCGACTTCTGCTTCCTCAAAGATGCTTAGATTCTCTCTTTCCATGCATTGTAGTTGTTCTGCCCATCCAACCTGTCATCAACTCTCAAACCCAAAGACATGTTTCACTATCCTACCAAATTGAAATTTTCAAATCTGTGGTAAAGGTTTCTGTTTTCTGTGTAAAAATCAGCTTGCTGTAATTTTCACTTTATTGTCCCAAACTGCACTTTTCAGCCAACCAAGCTTTGATACCATGAAGAAATTTCAACCCTCACTCCGGTTATCAGTTTTCCTTATCACTCCATGCATTTAGTTTTAAATCCAAACATGATAAAAATTCTAAAATCTGGAAATGATAATATTTTCCTGAAAACACAAATTTAGAGATTTCACAACTGCTGAAATTGCAGAAATAAAACACAGAGAATTTATGACAGCCACACACAGAAAATAACACAGTGATTTTTGGTCAATGTGACCTTGGAAAAACCCCCTACAACTCTTGGGAAAAATCAGTTTGAGAGCTCTTCTTTATTTTTGAAAATGCTTTTACAGAGAAACTGAAATACACAGTAAAACTTCCAGCAACCACAAATTACAACTTATCTCGACTTCTGTGCTTGAATTCCACCTCGAAAATCGTGCCAATCAGCAAACAGGCAAAACATAATTTTTTACAACAATAAAACAACATTAAATGTTGTACAGCCAGCATCGAAAAATGTGCCGAAAACTTGCTGTTCCTTTTCCTCAATTTCTGTGCCTTTCTCCTGTTGTACGATTTTTCCTTTGGATGCATGCCAATAAATGCTGCTGCCTAGATTTGCTAAAATGTCTTCTTGTTACTCTCCTTCACTTCCTCATTGCTCATAAATTTTCTCCTTGCTCTCTCTTCTCTTTCTCTCTAATGCTCATGAAAGAATGAATGATGTTTTCCTCTTCTCTTCTCCTTTTATTCTCTAAATGACCTTTTGGGTTACCCTAAGATCTAATGGCTGAGATTCATATAGATCTAGGGATGAGAATAAATGTGCATCTAATTGTCACTTTCTATTTTTTAACTCACCCACTTAAATAAAGACCCGTCACTTTTTCACTTTTTAATTCTTCATTGACTTTAATAAAGTCACCTTCAAGTTAGAATGTAACTTTGCCACTTATAAAGTCACTTTTAAATTAGAATGTAACTTTACCACTTATAAAGTCACTTTTAAATTAAATTGACTTTATCACTTATAAAGTCACTTTAGGAGAACAGTAAAAAATAAATTTGGACACTTTTCCCTAGGCCAAAGATCAAAGCCTTAGGGAACCACTTGTCCTCTGGTACCCAAATTTTAACATCCATGACTGCCTATTAGTGCTATTTGTGATTCTAGTTGTAGTTTGTACAACCTGTTACTTTTATCAGAGAGGTAAAATTGTCGGATCAAGAATTTACCAAAGCAGAGGGAGCCATGTAGAGCCTCAGCGCGAAGCTAGAGGGACGTAGTTTTTTGCAAGCTGAATGCTGGGCAGAAAATCTGTCGAAAGAAGGAAGCATATTACATAGTGAGGGAATACTTCCTTAGTGGTTTCTTGCCGAGGAAATCAATATTTCTCATTTGCTGGGCAACAAAGAGGCAATAGACTTACCAGTTCCATCTGGGAGTATGTAAGCCAACCTAGAAGCTACGCAATAGGGAGAAAGAGGGAGCTGTTCGACAGTTTTAGGAGGAGATGGCAGCCAGCGGCTTGAGGGATCATGATAGGTTGGACGGAGCATCCAACTATTTCATCTGGAAGGCTAGGATGTCTTTCCTTCTAGATGAGCATGCCCTCAAGTCGTATGTCGACATCGTGGTGGCTGAACCTACCGATGCAAATTTGCTGAAAATGTACAATGCCAAGAAGACGATCCTGGATGGAGTCAAGGATCACGTGGTGTGCCATGTTGCCAGTAGAGCGACTGCTAAGGTGATGTGGGATGCCTTGGCCACGTTATATCAGGGATCTGCCCAACAACGAAAGACGTACTTAGAGCAGAAGTTGAGATCTACTCAGATGTAGAAGGGAGAGCGTGTGGATCGATTCCTCACGAAGCTGAAGGAAACTCGTGATGAGTTGTCTGCTGTGGGGCATACACCTCAATTCTGTGTCAGATGAGTGGCAAGTCTTTGTCCAGAGTATCCTGGGCAGAGCAACATTGCCTAATTGGGATGAGATGTGGGCAGCCCTAAAACAAGAGGAGTTGAGGAGAGACCTGGTCAAAGTCAAACTTGACGGAAGCATCAACAACAGTGGGTCGAAGCCCAAGGAGGAGGAGGATAATGCAGCCCTTGCATCGAAGGGGCAGCAGGGGCAATTGAGACAAAAGAAGAACGTCTCCAAGGTGAAGTGTTTCAGATGTGGCGAGATGGGCCACTATGCATCCCAGTGTCCTTTGAAGAAAAAGGACAAGGATGAGAAGCACAATCCTAAGGTTACAGCCGCAAAGATCGAATAGTAGGAGGAGTTCGCAATGACAACCAAGATACCTCCAAGAGGGAGGTGGGCTAATTTGCAGCTGTAGTTCGAAAGAGCTACAGATGGGAAGGATCCTTGAGGAGTCCACCTCTTAGATCAATACCTTGCTACGAGAGCCCATTTTTGCAGTAGTAGGATGGACTAGTGTCGGATGGTGCCGAGGAATGTTGGGGAGACAGTTGCAGTGGCTAGGAGTGCTAGAGACTGAACAACACCAAGCAGAGTTGGCAGCAGTGAAGATGTCACATAGCAGAGGTCAGCAACAACGCAGTAGATTCAGAGGGTCAGCGCAGAGACTAGCAGCAGTTAGTTCCAACATTCATGTGGCAGTGGTATCATATTGAACACAATTAGTTCAATAATTTTGGATGTTTTTTAGTTACTTCTCTTAGCAATTGAGTTGCAGTACGGATGCAATGTTAGAAGTGGCAGTGTTAGCAGCATAGCAGATGCAACATTTGAGAGGGAGCTGTAGTACATATGTAGCATTAGCAGCGGCAGTGTTAAAGGCAACAATATAGTTGCAGCAGCAACACATTAGTTGGTGGATAGCATGTCAGACATCAACAACGCAGAAGGCGATGCTTCAAAGTTAGAGAAGTATGCAACAACAATATATTGCTAGAGCGCATTCCTCGCTAATAGGGAGTGTTGATTTGGGGTAGCATCGGATGTGCTCTAGGCCCCAAATTTTGCAAGGAGGCTTGGGCACATGTATTCCAAAGAACCCATATACCATTTTGGGAAATTCCAACTAGAGAGGATTATATTAAAATAATTAATATTTTTAATGGAGTTCCTAAGTCTAAACCTAGGAAAATTAAAATATTAATGGGTATTAATCTAATTGTGGGTGTAACTTCTAGAAAAAGACGAAGATCAAGTCAAAACAATTTGAGCCTTTGATTAGGAGTTAATCTAGGCCATTGGTTGTCCAACATGAAGATATAAGGAGCTTGAGGATCATTTGGAAATTACACCAAGAGTGATCAAGAAATCTATTTTTTGAAGTGAGAAGTTCTCAGGAGGAAAAATCGATTGAGGACATTTCTTGCAGTTGAGGGGCAGGGATAACATCTGGAGAGAGAGTGATTTTCTTAACCGGAGAGTCATCAACAAAGAGAGGTAGAGAGTAATCAAGCGGTGGTAGTGCTGAGTCAGAGGGGCTGATGTAGAGCCATGCAGAGGCAGTGCAGAGGCTAGTGAAGGAGTCCAAAATTACAGAGGGAATTCGAGTTTCAGAAGTCAGGAGTCGGGGTGTGAGGTCCTGAGGTAGAAATTGTATCTCATGGGCAGCAAATTGATCAGCTAGAGGATTGACGTTGTCCTCGGAGGGCTTGACACTGAGCTGACGCAGATACTGCGCAGAGGCAGCCAGAAAAGTCAAAGGCAATCAGTCTGGGGCTGGATCAGCCAGGATTTCCAATGATAGTGTGAGGTAACCTCACAATTCATTCTGTCAGTATTTCTCTCTTTAAGTGAATAGCCCTGTGAGGTATTCAGAGATGTATTCAGAATTTGCTACTGCTTAATAATAATAAACCCTCAGAGCTGCTGCACCAATTTTCCTGCGTTGGGTTTTTCTGAGGACATTTGTCCAAAAATAACAGTGTCCTATGTGTTTGTATTTCCTTGCTCAGTTTCTATGTTTTAGAATCATATTTAACTTGGTGTAGGCTGCTTCAGTAATTTGCTTCAATATTTCAAGAAGAAATATGAAATAAATTTGTAATGTAATTTACAATCTAGGTGAAGTAGATTCAACTAGTTGCAGTAGGATTCCTGGTATTGTTAGATCTAGGAATTTCACATGCGTAACCTATTTGAGACTCCCTAGGGTAATCCTAGCTTTTAGATTGACCAATAGGCCCTTTGAACCCATGTTTTAAATTGCACCCTTATCCACTATAAACCCTAATTTGTTTTACTATTATCTACTATAAACCCTAATTTGTTTTACTATTATTTTAGTCAATTTTGTTGTTGGATCTGTTGAAATTCTATGACAAGTGCAGTAGAATACAAGTTTTTGCCAAACAATTAATTCATAATGGTTTCCAACCAATATTTTATGCCGCTGCTATCATTGAATAATTAAACTTTAAAAAATCTCAATAGTAAATGCAACAAAAACACTAAAGATCACAAAAAGATAGCCATGCACAAAAGAGAATATTTTAAGCCCGGGAAATCCAATCTTGGGAGAAAACCGAACAACTTTACTTAGGAGAAATTATTTTTCAGCAAGGTATACAAATCAGATATTTGTCTAGAAATATATGCCAATATACAAGTCAAAATACCAATCAAACCTGGTCAAATTCAACTAGCCAACGCTGGTCAAAATTAGTCAAAAGTCAACTCTGATCAAATTTTGGCCTGCAGTCAAGTTCATCTTCACAGTCAGCAGGCTGCAGTCTTTGGTCAAACCTGTGGTTAGATTCAGTCAATGCCATGTGGTCAAATCTGGTCAAACCTCTGCAGTCAAGCTTGGCCTACTTCAATTAATTAGCTGTGGTCAAAGTTTTAAACTCAGTTGATTTCTCACACTCGCGGCCTCAAGAATGTTGGTCAAGCTTGGTGATGAAGAGAAATGACTTGCTCTTTCTTGGACTTGAAAAGAAAGATCATAACATCTTATTTATACATGTCCAGGGAGTATGACAAACCAAGGGACACATCCCTTCATTGGCTGGCCAACTTGACTTCTTTCTGGGCCAGCTTTTCTATCTAAGGCCGGATTGAATACCTCCTGATGCTACAAAAAATCAACAGGATCCTTAGGGGGCATTTAGCTTAAGATCATTAGGTTACTTAATATCTAATCCCTACTAGGTAAGCCTCCCTTGTGTTGAATTGTGTACTCTACCAAACAGAGGGGAGTAGTTGCTGAGGTGTCATTGATTATACTCCCATTTGTTGCACATTATCAAGGTCACATAGAGAGGCGTTGCACTAGGTGTTGGATTTTGCTGTAACAAGTCTGTATGGATTCTTTTATATTATCCTATCTATTTTCTTGAAGAATGATATGCTGCTAGCAAAAGGTTGATTTCAGACCTTGAAAACATATAATTGACAACCTGAAATGGCTGCATGAAAAGGTTACAAGCTCAGTTGATTTCCTACAGGTCTGTGTGTGTAATGCTAATGTACAGTCTGATTCTTGTAGTTGGGGAAACCCTGCAGTCCTCAAATCATAGAGAGTTGTGTTGCCAACACCATCATTCCATCCTTTCATGGGTTGAAAACAGCTTCCAACATTTCAGACTAATGTCAAGAAGGGTGCCTTGGGGATCCTCCAAAATTTTCAGACAAAAGGATGGATAACAGGTCCCAAGGGAGAGGTTCAACACATTGCTAGTATCCTCTGTGACGTTTAAGTTCAAAAAGCAAATATTTGGTGCATGGGTTGTAAGTTCAGCAGTAAGTTCACACGAGTAGTAATATCAGGTAGATTAAAAAAAGAACAAACATACTTGGCTTTCCTTTTCAATGGCATTTTTAAGCCAACAATTATCCATATCACTTTTCTTCAAAGTCCAAAATTCTCAAGGAGCTAAAAACATGAAGTATATGAGATGAGCCACAATCTGTTGAATACTTGGCTCCAAAAAAAAGGGGTACAAACCATATAATTTTGTTTCCAGATATAGTGATGGACACTGACGAAGGAAGTTTAATGATTTTCAGTCAAAGGAATTGACACCGACCAAGAAGTTTAGAATCACCATCAGAGGGAATATTTGGTTGTAGGCCAGAAAGAATAGAATTTGTTTTGACACTACTTGTAATGCATCAAATGGGTCATTCAGAATATCCATGTAAATGGAAAACAACCATGTAATCCATAAGGATAAATTAATAATTATTGATATGACTAAGACGAGATGTTTGGTACGGACTATAAATACAGGTTGAACGGGTGGTCACGTAAATAATCACGTCCTTTGGTAATATGCTAACTACATGACTATAAATATAATTTCAAAGTGTGGTCACGTAAATACTAAATAGTGATGTCTTTTGTTAATAATCTTAGTATTAATTTATATTAATAAATAATTTTGTTTTTTTTAATATAAATTAGATAACTTCAGTTACATTATATATTTATATTATTATCTAGTATATTATCTATGTAGTAATATACCTATGCATGTTACAGTTTTGATTAGTGTGAAGCTTTTAAGCTACAATTATGTATTCTTGTTACACGAATTAGTTAATATTAAACTGTGTATCAAATGTCACTTATTTCCTTACAGATGTTAATTAATATGTTTTCTTCTGTTCTGATAGCTTATCTGTTGCTATTAACAGGTAATGGTCTTTTTATATTGAAAATGGCTCAATTGTATGAACATCTGAATTTTCTCGGCCTTGAAATTAATAAAAAGGTATGGGCAGACTGTGGACTGCGTTTGTTTTGTAAAATTTTCCTAAAAGGGTATCATGTATTAACATTGTTACTGCATATTGTTTGCAGCTTGTACATCGTTCATTAGCTTGTATACAAGAGATGGAGTTGATGAATGCGTAAGTCATATTTTCCCAAAGAATCAGATAGATAATCATATCAAATTTGTAATCATATTGATTGATCTTTAGCGTAAGAATACACAAACCTAGGTCAGAGGAACATATGCATGTTAAAGACTGCACTTTTAAATTTTCACATGATTATTCACTACATTGAAATTGACTTTGGATGAAACTTGATTTGCATAACGTAAGAGTACATTGAGAATATTGAATGGAGGGAGAGGAAAATAATATAAATGTACATAGTAGTCAAATAGAGAACACAAACATTAAAATCCAAATTGAAACTGATGTCCACCAAAGACCAAAATAGGTTAAACCAGCCTAGATCTATCTTAACTCCGGATCAATCAAGCACCGAGAGGGATCAAATATCTTGAGGTACAAACCTCTTTTTTGAGTACAAAACTTGAGGAAAGGTTTGCACCTCGAGAGATTTGATCCCTCTCGGCGCTTGATAGATCTGGAGTTAAGATGGATCTAGGCTGGTTTCAGATGTGTGCGGCCAAAGAAAATTTAATGAATAGATGATTGATTTTATCAATAATATGTAAAATGATCTAATATTAAATATAATAATTTTAAATATTGCTAATTATGTATCAAATTAATCTGGTCATTTTAATTTTAAATTTTTTTAGCTATCTCAGTTTGTTGAGATGATAAATATTGTGAATAACTTTAATAATGAAAAATGATGAAATAAATTTTGTGAATGTAATAGTGTTGAATGATAGAAAATGTGAATAATAAGAATATAGAAAATTACAAATAGTTTTTCATTGTGATTAATCTCAAACTATTTTCTTCTATTATTCTTATTGTCACCCTTGTTACATTTGTCGTTTTTCATATCGCTTATATGAAAAGGACATGTTAAATCGTAAACTATTTAAACCTTTAGCTCGAGATATTGTAGTAAACATCATACCTTGTTTCTTTTTCTGTCCAATATTAATAGGTTGAATTACTATAACACAAAAATCAATGTAAATTTTCAATAATTTTTTATGCTTACACTGAAATCAATGCACAATATTAATCAAATCATTTTAAAATTATTGTACCATCATACATCCAATCACATCAAATCATAAATCAATATCTACACTGAAATCAATGCATCTAATGCAAGAAATCAAATAAAATTAAAAACAACATTTACACTGAAATTGATGCATCTAATGCAAGCAATCAAATACAATTAGAAATCAACATTTACACTCAAATCAATGCATCTAGTGCAAGTAAGCAAATAGGTTTATAAACAAACATCTACGCTGAAATCAATACATCTAGTGCAAGTAAGCAAATAGGATTATAAACCAACATCTACACTAAAATCAATGCATCTAGTGCAAGCAATCAAATAGGATAGAAAACACCATCTACACTGAAATCAATGCATTTAGTGCAAGCAATAAAATAGGATTAGAAATTATCTACATTGAAATCAATGCATCTAGTGCAAGCAATCAAATATTATTAGAAATCAACATCTACATTGAAATCAATGCATGTAGTGCAAGCAATCAAATAGGATTATAAATCACCATCTACACTGAAATTAATGCATTTAGTGAAAGCAATCAAATAGGATTAGAAATCATCTACATTGAAATCAATGCATCTAGTGCAAGCAATCAAATATCATTAGAAAACATCTACACTAAAATCAATGCATCTAGTGCAAGCAATGAAATAGGATTAGAAATCACCATCTAAACTGAAATGAATGTATCTAGTGCAATAAATGTTCTTCCCTCTCTCCCCCCTCCATTTATATATATATACATATATCTCCCTCCATCTCTCCATTTTTGCCTCTCTATCTCAACCCCCCAAACACACATGCTCTCTCACTCCATATCTATCAATCTCTCTGTCCCTCCCTCTCTCTCTCCATCTCTCTCTTCTTCCCTCTCTTCATTTTCCATCTATATCTCTATCTCCCTTTGTCTCTCTATATCACCCCCAAAACATATACTCTCTTTCTCCAATCTATCTATCTATCCCTCCCTCCTCCTCTACCCCCCTCTCTCTTCCCCTTCTCTCCCTCTCCCCTGCTTTTATCTCTCTTCCCTCTTGTTATCCTATCTCCCTCTCTCTCCTTATTTCTTATCACTCCCTCTCTCCCTCCACCTTTCTCTCTCTATTTCTTTATTCTTACCTCCCTCTCTCCCCCTCCAACTCCATCTCTATTTCCATCCCTCTCCACTCTCCCACATCCACCCTCTCTCTCTCTCTCTTCACCCTCCAACTCTGTTACTATATCCTTCCCTCTCTCCTGTCTCCTTCTCTCCCCCATTCTCTCCATCTCTCCTTTGTCTCCTTATCTCACCCCCAAACATACACACTCTCTCTCCATCTCTCCCTTGTCATTCACTCTCTCTCTCCACTGCTCACTCTATGTATATCTTCTTCTCTCCCTCTGTCCTCCTCTCTCTCTCCTTCTCTCTCTCAAGTCCGCTCTCTCGTACTTCCTCTCTCTCCCTTTCTCTCCTACCTCCCTCTCTCTTCCCCCATCACTCTCTCTCTCTCCCTCTCTTCCCTCCGATCCTCTCTCTTCCCCCGTCACTCCAACTATGTTACTATATCCCTCCCTCTCTCCTTCTCTCCCCCCTTCTCTCTATCTCTCTTTCTTTGTCTCTTTATCTCACCCCTAAACATACTCTCTCTCTCTCTATCTCTCCCTTGTCACTCCCTCTCTCTCCACTTCTCACTCTCTATGTCTTTATTCTTCCCTCCTTCCTCCTCTCTTGAAATTCCTCTCTCTCCCTTTCTCTCCTACCTTCCTCCGTCTCTTCGCCCTCCAATCCTCTCACTCTCTCCCTCCCTCCCTCCTCTCTCTCCCCCTCCATATTTGTGTCTCCCTCTCCCTCTCTTACCCTTCTCTAGATCTGTCACTCATCTCCCTCTCTCTTCATTCCTCCTCTCCCCTATCCTTAAGTTTATCTCCATCTCTCCCTTGTCACTCCCCCTATCTCTCCACCTCTATCAGTCTATGTCTTTGTTATTCCCTCCCATATATATCTAGAGTTAATATATATCATGATATATTATATATTATAATCTAACAAATTTAATATTGTATTAATCCAAAGTTATTAAATTTAATATATTAATATTATTAATATATTAATATAATATTATATTTAATAATAATATAATATTAATCTTTTAATATTAATATTATGGATAATAATGTTTTTTTTTTTAAGTATTAATAATAATTGGGCCCATGGTATTAGGCCCATAGGCCTCAACCTAAATAAAACCTATTTTTTGAGTGTAAGTATAAAGAGGTTAATGGAGTAAATATGAAAAAGGGTTTTATTTATTTACCATACCTCTGGTTTATTTATATTTTTATTTATTTATCATATTTCTTTTATTTACCATGGTATTTGGCACATAGGCTTGGTGTATAATTACATGTTGATTTCTAATCCTATTTGATATATTTTTATTTATTTATCATACTTCTTTTATATTTATTTATTTACCATACCTCTTTTATAAATATGGTATTTGGCCCATAGTTTTAATAATTATTTGTCCCATGGTATTTGGCTCATAGGCTTCACCTAAATAAAACATATTTTTTTGAGTTTTCGTAAATATAAAGTGGTTTATGGAATAAATATAAAAGGAGGTTTTATTTATTTACCGTACCTCTAGTTTATTTATATTTTTATTTATTTACCATACCTCTGGAGTAAATATAAAATTTTATTTATTTATTTACTTTACTTCTAGTTTATTTATATTTTTATTTACTTACCATACATTTTTTTGGTGTTCGTAAATCTCTTTATATTTTAAATTTACACTGTGTTATACATACTAATAATTAGATTGATTTTTAAATAGAGCTAACATTAGATTAGAAATGTTAAATGTTAAACATTCGTTTACATTTACATTTACATGTTCACATTTTTATGTGAGATTTACCCCATACTGGGCTGTTTACATTTACATTTACGTTTACGTTTACATTTATGTTTACAATTACAATTACGTTTACGTTTTTATGTGAGATCTACCCCCATACTAGGTTGTAGAGCGCCTCTCGGCGCAATGACCATTGACAAGAGATACATCCAGTAAAGTAGCCCAACGAAAATAGATTGGGCAAAGGAAACCCTAAACTGAGATGAAATGAAATGAAGAATAAGTAGAAGGACAATAGGAAATAAAATGACATGATAATTGGTATATAAGTAGGTTATTCCAAAAGGGAAAACATTATAAAGTGAAGAATAGTTAGTCAAAAGCATGGCTTATAAAAGATGTAGCTGCCACAAGATAAAGGAGTTTTCCTTGGTCATCGTTTGAAACAATAGTGTGTATGTTAATCCCATGTTCCTATGGATAGTGTCCTTAGGAGGGGCCTGGGATGATAGGGTTCTAGGAGGTGATTCTGGGTGGCATCAACCTACTTCTTGGGGATGAAGGTGACATAGGACATTCTTATTGTCTAGGGCTGGTGAAATCCCAATTAAGAAACTGATAGTGCATCCTTGAGTCAATGTCTTGCCTGAATAACTCTCTTAGGTATCTCTAATCCTGCTAGAATCCACCAATATAGCACGATATGAAAACCATGTGGTGAAGGTCAAGGAACAATGTCGAATGGTCCTAGTATTGTCGAAGTGGTATAGGGTTGCTTCAACCCCTAAACTTTAAAATAGGAAGAAAGGAGGTCATTTGGGTAGTTGTGGCAAAAGAGATCTGAAGTGGACATTGCTTGGGAGAAAAGGCCTTTGTAATGTATAAGGAAAGCTATTTTTGATCAGATATTTGAATAATGTCGAAAAAAATGACCTAAATTTTTTTAGAGATGAATCTCGTAAATGTTGGAGCTGCGAATAAATTGGCAAGGGTCTGAAAATTGAAAAAGTTATAAAAGCTGGGAGAAAATTCAAAAAATGGACAAAAGCTTAACAAAATTAAAAAAGTACAAAAAGATTCATTCTTTTTCAATTTGTTTAGCATCTAAAGTATCCACAACAACGGATAAATATGAAAAGAAGACTAATATATAAGATGTATAAGAAGTCTAGTGCTACTTTACATATCAATCAATGTTGCACGAAGCAGGGAAGAGGCGGGGACATTTTTTGGAAGCGGGGACGCAAAAGTGTCATTTCCCAAAAATCTAGGAAGCAAAGCGTCTCAGAAGCATCTACTATATATATATTTTATATTTTTTTGCATTTATATTAAAAAACATCCAAGATACCAAATTAGTTGTAGAAGATGTGGAAACATGCATATTTGTACATAAATCAAGATAGATATGGCATCCATTGTACATTAATGATTAATTATTCGAGCATCAACCATCTAGAATCTAGATTTTCCTCCTCTCGTCTAGCCTTTGCCTCTACCTCGATTGTTTAGGGATATTAGTCAACATTGTCATTTTTGATCAAACTACCTAATCCAAGCCCTAAAATATGGTAGAAAAGGCTTAACATGCTTGATCGATGACTTTGACTTAATTGAAAGTTAATTTTTTGTTAAGGGCATGAAAAAGGAGTTCAACAATTAACACCACCAACAATAGGGTACATATAAGGCTTGGTGCTTCTGATTAAATATGATCTGATAATGAGATCTAGGATAATTAATAAGGTATTACAGACTCATGTGCATGGATGTACCTATGTTATCTTGTGCAATGGATCGATTAGATTGCGAAATACATAGACTTTGAAGCAGATAAAGACTATAATAGATAAACACATAAAAACATAGCAGATTTAATAAGGAGTTCACCCAATACTCCTGGGCTACATCTCCTGGTCCAGCCTTCAGTGGTGGCATCTCTATTAAGTCTTCAAACAATGTTTTTACAATAGTGAGCTCAATTTGAGCCTCACGCACAACAGATTCAATTACAAGAGCTTCACTTGAATCCCTCAAGTTCTCTATGAGTACACAGACTCCGTCACAGCTCTCAATCTCTGTGCTAACTCTGTCTCGCATTTGCTTGCAACACTACCTCCTGTTTGCTCTCTGTTTGTGGCTTTTTAAGCCAACCACGCTGCCTGTTCATTTCATGTCCTTAACTCTTAGTCTCCTTGACCTCTTGAACGCTTTGGATCCCTCTCCAGTGTTATACAATCATTGCCTAACGCATGGAGAGGAGGTGGCCACCCATTCCGCAACGCTAGAGTGCTTCGGGCCTCTGAAACGCCTGTAACGGCCGTGCTCTGTTTTTTCAGTGAAAATACATTTTAACAGAGAAAGTCCGCCAAAACTCAATATACTGGACTTCAAAGTCCTGTAAATATGATTCATTCCCCTATCAGGTCTGCCCATAGGTCGCTATCACATATCGGAAGGAACAATTCCTTTGTATTTTGTGAATACACGAAAATCGAGAAAATACATTAAAAAGGGCTTTGTTATGGACTTGAAATTGTATTAAATTCCCTTTGTAATGTAATCGCATCCGGTTGTCGCATGGTGTATTGATATCAGCTCCACTCCATGTTCCAGCGCGATATCGCATATTGCAAATGACCTTCGCTGATTGTAACCACTCCTCTACACAGTTCTGATGCGATGCGGCAATGCGATATATCGCAATCGCTTATCGCAATAACCCTTGTGTCGCCGTAAGTGCTCTGCTGCATCCTCCGATATTGATCCGACGATGTAATATGGATCGTCGATCTGCGCGCTTGATCGACGATCCATATTAACTTCGCCAATTCGCTGTCGCCATATGTGTGTTGAGCGACGATATCCCTGTTCTGCGAGTCCAGATTACGATTGCCGATCAGATCTAGACCGTTGATTGGCCAGATTTGACGGCACCTGTGCATATATTGTTCCATGCCTCCATACTCTATTTTATTCACGATTTCACGGTTTTTGGGTCTCCCGATAGTGTTTTTATTCATTTTGAAGGGTTTCTCCACCAATGTTGCACGAA
>APFE031558572.1:148905-187836 GCA_000404065.3 Pinus taeda
ACTCTCATAAACTCAAAGTGAGAAAATGAGAAGAGAATGGGGGCTTTATTGTTTTCTAAACTCACCCTAACCCACCCCTAACCCACCCCCTAAACTTAGTTAGCTTATTTTTAAAAAAAAATTAAAAAAAAATGCAGTCCGCGCGGTGGCGTTCGGGTGGCGCCTGGGTGGCGTGCGGGTGGCGTGCGCTTCCGGGCAGGTTGCGTGGCGCCACCCCATGCCCGAAGCGCCAGAGGAATCGCGCTTCCGGGCGGCCGCAACCCAATATGGCAGGAATCGCCATTTTTTCAAGGAATTGCGCCACCTAATTTTGGAATCGCGCTTCGGACAGCGCTTCGTGGACGCTTCGCCTCGGTGGCGCGCTTCAGGCTTGGGATCCAGGGGGGGGGGGGCAATTCCTGCAACATTGTTCTCCACATGCTAAAAGCATCCCTTTTGCGATATTTCCGATCGTTTAAAGGATTTTGGGCCTTGGGCACAATTTTTAAAAGTTTTAGGAAGACTTAGAGGGCATTCTTGGATCCATTTGGATCACGCCTTCCCACTGAGAAAGGCTTTTAGACCACCAAAAGTTGGTTTTCAAGCATCAACCAAGTGGGGATACAACTGCCTCACTTGTCCAATCTCTATCCATTTTGCACTGCTGGGTTTTGAACCTTTGAGTCCAATCCTTAGGTACTCAACATCTCCTCTGCGCATTGTCCTCACTTTTCTGTCCAAAACTATATCTTCCTGCAACTCATTGAGGTATTCAGGCAACAGATCATCAATGGAAGGCAATTGACTTTGCTCTTCAAGATCTTGCATTTACTACTGAATAGATGTGCATGTATGCTGGCAGATCAAGGTGAAAAGCATTCTCACCAATTTTCTCAAGTACCTTAAAAGGCCCATACCTTATTGGCTTCAACTTCTTTCCTTCACCTTGCATTCTGTCCTTGCTGATATACAGCCAGACTTGGTCGCCAACTTGGAAGCTGTGCTCCACAAGGTGTTTATCATGCCTTGCCTTGTATTTGGCTTGGCTCTTTTCCAGCTGTTCTTGCACTGCCTGGTGAATTTCTTGGATCTTTTCAATGAATCTGGTTGCTTTGTCCACATCACTGTGTCCAGCAACTGCTATGTCTTTTTCAAAGACAAAATCCAATGGAAACCTTGGTATAAACCCAAAACAGGTCTCAAAAAGAGATCTCTGTGTATAAGAATGTTTAACACGGTTGTAAGCATGTTGCACATAACATAAGTGTTCATCCCAAAACTTGGGATGCTTGCTGCAATAACCCCTGAGCAACTGGATCTCTGTCTTGTTGACTACCTCTGTTTGGCCATTTGTCTGTGGATGAAGGGCTGTGCTTTTCTTCAGTCTGGTGTCCATTAATTCCCACAAACCTGACCAAAACTTCCCAACAAATCGAGAGTCTTGATCAGATACTATGGAAGTGGGTTACCCAAAATGCACCGAGACATGCTGAAAGAACAATTTCGCTGTTTGTTCAGATGTAATCTGCTTATTACAAGGTATTAAAATACACATTTTGCTGAACCTGTCCACAATAACATATAAATATTCATGTCCCTTTCTAGATTTTGGCAATCCCCCAACAAAGTCCATGGAAACACTTTCCCAAGGATGGGAAGGAACTGGTAGTGGAGTGTACAAGCCTAGTTTTCTATTGCTGGGCTTGCTTTTAGCACACATGGTACACCCTCTTACATATCTAGAAATTGTTTCATACATTTTTGGCCAATAGCAGTATCTTTGTAGTTGTGCAATTGTTTTTCTTACACCAAAATGACCTGATACCAGAGAAGTATGTGCTTCCCTAATTATATTAATCCTCTCTGTTTGTGGAATGCATAGCTTTCCCAAATGATACAAGAGTTGGTCCTTAACATAGTAATCCAATTCTTCTAACTTTTTGCCATTACTTAAAGCTGCATATACATCTTTAAAGTCTATATCTTGAGCATATTGTTCAATGTAGCTTTCATGCATTACTGAGTTATGCTTGAGTATAGTAGATGCATTTATAATTGGTCTGGACAACATATATGCAACTTTATTGTGTA
Source organism: Pinus taeda (assembly GCA_000404065.3). Classification (NCBI taxonomy): domain Eukaryota; kingdom Viridiplantae; phylum Streptophyta; class Pinopsida; order Pinales; family Pinaceae; genus Pinus; species Pinus taeda. The sequence continues at coordinate 150,976 of APFE031558572.1, forward strand.
TGCCCTTTTTATATTTGATGACTAAATGAAACTGCTGTAGGAAGCCCATCCACCTATAGTGCCTTGATTGCTGCAATTTAGTTTGTGAGTGCAAGTATTGAAGTGGTTGATGATCAATATGTACAACTGTTTCTTTGCCCATTAAGTAATGTTTCCACTTTTTCGCACTTTGGACTAATGCATACAATTCTTTATCATATGTAGGATAATTAACTACTGTAGAATTAAAAGTCTCAGAATGGTAGCATATGGGTTTACCATGTTGCATCAACACTGCTCCCATGGCATAATCACTGGCATTGGTTTCGATCTCAAATGGTTGTTGAAGATTTGGCAATGTTAGTACTGGTGCTGTACTGATTTTTTCTTTTAAGGTGTCGAAGGCTTTCTACTGTTTGCCTCCCCACTGAAACACCTTGTTCAATCTTGTCAAAGCATGTAAGGGAGTTGCAATTAAGGAAAAGTTAGCAATAAACTTTCTCCAATATTGTGTTGCCCCTAAGAAACTTCTAACTTTTGTAGCAGACTTGGGCTTGGGCCAGTTTACAATGACTGCAACCTTAGAGGGATCTATCTTCAATTCATCACCCCCTACAATATGTCCCAAATAATTCAAAAATGTTTTACCAAATTCACATTTTGATAATTTAACATAGATATTTTCCTTTTTCAAAACATCTAGAGTCTGCTTCACATGTTTCAAATGTTCTTCCCATGTTTTACTAAATACAAGAATGTCATCCAAATATATAATTACAAAATCATCAATAAAAGACCTGAGTACATCATTCATTACTCTCATGAAAGTGGCAAGAGCATTAGTTAAGCCAAAAGGCATAACTAGCCATTCATACAACCCTTACTTCGTTTTGAAAGCAGTCTTCCATGCTTCTTGCTCTGCTACTCAGACCTGATGGTAACCACTACGTAGGTCCAACTTGGAAAAGTAAACAACCTCTTTCAGCTGATCCAATAGATCATCAATGTGAGGAAGGGGATAACGATTTTTGATCGTTATTTTATTTAGTGCTCGGTAATCAATGCACATCCTCCACGAACCATCCTTCATTCTCACCAACACTATTGAGGATCCGCATGGCGACGTGCTTGGTCTTATGAACTCTTTTTCGAGCAGCTCTTGTACCTGCTTCTTGATTTTCGCATTCTCTAAAGCGGATAACTTGTACATTCCGATGTTAGGCAATGGAGCATCTTGTTGCAAATTAATATCATGTACAATTTCCCTTTTTGGTGGTAGACCTTTAGGTTCTTGAAATAAGATATCATATTCTGAAACAACTTTTTTTAAATCAGCTTACTGTTTAGCATCACAGCCTTCATATACATTGGTTTTATTAGGTTTCTTTTCTTTTACAACCATCAATAAAAATTGCTTGCATGAATTTACAATTCTTTTCATTTGCCCTGAGTTTATGAGAATATAATTATTCTTGAGTTTATGAGCTCTTACAATATATTCGATTCCATCTTTAACGATTTGATACTTATTTTCAGCTCTATAGAATATGGCTTTTCTGTCATACAAGTAAGGACTTCCTAAAACAATTCCACATATATCCAAGGGAACAATATCTAACTCAACCTCATCCAAAAATGCTGACCCAAAAGAACACCTAAGTTTACATTGTCTAGTCACTTGTAGTTTTGCTTTATCACATACCCGACCTAATGGATATGGCTTCTTGTGAGGTGTGGTTAGCAGTCCTAATTTCTTTACAATTGCTTCAAAAATTAAGTTTATTTGTGAGCCACTATCAAATAAAGTATCAATCTTTTGATGCTTGGAAATAACTCTAATATGAAAAAGCCCATGCCTTTTCCTCTCATTTTCTTCACTATTAACAGTTTGTGCAGAATTACTAGTAGATGCTTAAGAATTTTTACCTTTTATACTTGTGGTTGCGATTGTTGTTTCATCGCCCGAGTTTGACTCCAAATCTTTTTGTATGGTAGCAACAGTCTTCTTCTTCTTGCCATCGAACTTCTTGGGTTAAGCACCGAATGCAAAGACCAACAATGTTCATCATCATGTCCATCCTTCTTGCAGTGGGTGCATGAAGGTTTGGTCTTTTGTGCAGTATTGGCCTTCCTCTCTTTCCATTTCTGCTTCCTCTTTTCCTTGTTTTTGCTTGTAGTGGGTTTTGATGACCCCCCAATCTTTGGGTTCACATTCTTGCCTCTAGCCTCTAAATGGGTAGCCTGAATAGATACCTCATCTATGCTAGTAGGGTTAAACATGACAATGTTATGTCTCAAATAACTATGTAGACCACCTATATACTTCAACAAAGTTTTAGGTGAGTCTAACAAAATGCCCAGAATCAAAGCTCTTTTTCTGAACTCTTGGGTGTGGCTTTGTACACTTTGCCCTTTTAATTGGCGAAGAGTTTGTCAACTCATCATAGCTTGTTGCATATAAGCTAGTGGATAGAATTGTTTTTTAACTGCATAAACAAATTCACTCCATACAGAAAGAATTTTACCATGCTTCTTCAAGTCAACTTGTGTTCTACCTTCTCACCATACTAAGGAAGTTCCTCCAAGGCGTAGGTTGGCCAGCTAAATTTTACTTTTGTTTGAATTAATATTCTGCACCCTGCAATACACATCAATTTGTCTGATCCAGTTATCTAGCTTCTCTGTATTTAACTCTCCATCATAAACAGGAAATCAAATTTAACATCTAATTTAATCAAAGATGATTTCTTCTTTTTAATTTCAGGGCTGTCAGGAGGTATGGATAGAGGAACCTCTTTTCCTTTGCCTTTGCCTTCAGAATGGCCATTTATAAGAGATTCTTCTGTTCCTTTGTCTTGTTTGGAAGTGGAAGAATCTTCACTTCAACCTTTCTTAAATTCTCTATACATTTCTTCTACCATGGCTCTCATGGTTATGAAACTGTCCATGAACTGAGAGTCTGATTCCAAGGGAATTTCTTCTGACATTTTCCTCTTAGGATAGACTCTATCAATTTCTGGGTTAGTTTCAACCAATCCTCCTTCTCTTAATTTAAGCTTTGATCTAGTTATCATTCACTAATAGTCTAGCACAAGCTTGTCTAACCTTAGAACCTAAAGCTCTCATACCACTTGATCTGATAATGAGATCTAAGATAATTAATAAGGTATTACAGACTCATGTGCATGGATTGCCTATATTATTTTGTGCAATGGATTGATCAGATTGCGAAATACATAGACTTTGAAGCAGTTAAAGACTATAATGGATAAACACATAAAAACACAACAGATTTAATAAGGAGTTCACCCAATACTCTCCTGGGCTACATCTCCTGGTCCAGCCTTCAGTGGTGGCCTCTCTATTAAGTCTTCAAACAGAGTTTTTACAATAGTGAGCTCAATTTGAGCCTCACGCACAACAGATTCAATTACAAGAGCTTCACTTGAATCTCTCAAGTTCTTTGTGAGTGCATAGACTCCCTCACAGCTCTCAATCTTTGTGCTAACTCTGTCTCGCATTTGCTTGCAACACTGCCTCCTGTTTTCTCTCTGTCTGTGGCTTTTTAAGCCAACCGCATTGCCTGTTCATTTCATATCCTCGGCTCTTTGTCTCTTCGGCCTCTTGAATGCTTTGAATCCCTCTCTGCGTTATACAATCATTGCCTAACACATGGAGAGGAGGTGGCCACCCATTCCGCAACGCTAGAGTGCTTCGGGCCTCTGAAACGCTTGTAACGACTGCGCTCTGTTTTTCAGTGAAAATACATTTTAACAGAGAAAGTCCGCCAAAAATCAATATACTGGACTTCAAAGTCCTTTAAATATGATTTATTCCCCTATTGGGTCTACCCACAGGTCGCTATCGCATATAAGAAGGAACCATTCCTTTGTATTTGGGGAATACACGAAAATCGCGAAAATACATTAAAAAGTGCTCTGTTATGGACTTGAAATTGTATTAAATTCACTTTATAATGTTATCGCATCCGGTTGTCACATGGTGTATTGATATCGGCTCCGCTCCATGTTCCAATGCGATATCGCATATCGCACATGACCTTCGTTGATTGTAACCGCTCTTCTACATAGTGCCGATGCGATCTGGCAATGCGATATATCGCAATCGCTTATCGCAATAACCCTTGTGCCGTTGTAAGTGCTCTGCTGCATCCTCCAATAGAGATCCGACGATGTAAAATGTGCCGTCGATCTGCACGCTTGATCGACGGTCTATATTAACTCTGCCAATTCACCGTTGCCATATATGTGTGTTGAGCACCGATATCCCTGTTTTGCGAGTCTTGATTGCGATGGCCGATTAGATCTGGACCGCTGATTGGCCAAATCTGATGGCACCTGTGCATCTATTGTTCCATGCCTCCATACTCTGTTTAATTCACGATTTCACGGTTTTTGGGCCTCCCGAGAGTGTTTTTCTTCATTTTTAAGGGATTCTCCACCATGCTAAAAGCATCCCTTTTGCGATATTTCCGATCCTTTAAAGGATTTTGGGCCTTGGGCACGATTTTTAAAAGTTTCATGAAGACTTAGAGGGAATTCTTGGATCCATTTGGATCAAAATACCAATCACATACCCTCATACATGATATAATCTAATTAAATGCCACAATCCCATTGATCCTGAATTCCTGAAAGCTATTAAGTCTGTTGAATTTTGAATAGGATATGAAATTCTATTTTCTCCATATGAAGTCCAATGAGGCTGGTACCACTCTCAAATATCCAGAGTCATTTCATGGTAATGTTAAAAATTTAAGTAAAAGTGTTTCACACTTTTACTTTAAGAATTTAACATTACCATGAGAGAGAATCTAGGAAGCATCTAAGGAGCATCAAGGGAGCACCTTGAGAGTGTCTGAGAAGCCCCAACCCAACTCAAGTCAAAGAAAAAATAAAAAAAAATTTAGAACCCTGTGGAACCGCCCATCTCCCTTCCAGATCCGCTTGGGATTTGTATGGATCCGTGCTCGATCCGTGGTTCAAAATTCTGGAACCGCGGATTCGGCCAACATGGTTCCAAATTTCCAAGAACAGTCTTCGCTGGCCCGATCTGCGGTTCCAGGTTTCTGAATCACAGATCCAACGACGAACCCCTATGGGACACAATTCCTAGTTTGGATCCTTTGCAGGGGGCGTTTCATGCAACATAGGCATCAACAATGTATCAAGTCTTGAATCTTGAGTCTTGACTGAGCCTCGAGAGTCAAAATATCAACAAAAGATATAACAAATGTATCTCATCATCATGAGTCATATGCATTGTGAAAAATCGGTGACCCGATTCCTACTGCTGGAAACTGATGATATTTCTCCTATTTGTTAAATTACTTGCAGTTTTCTACGACAAATATTGAAATACATACACTGCAGCCTACACAAAATAAAATACTGCGAAAACTAAATACTGCACTACAGCGAAATAAACGCACACATATACACTATTGTTTTCGGAAAAATGTCCCCGGAAAAACCCAATGTGGGAAAACTGGTGAAAAACCTGAGGGTTTTATTTATTATGCAGTAGTAATCTGAGTACAAATCATTAGATGCCCAAACTTGCAATATGATACAGAGAAATAGTAACAAGGAGATAGTGAGAAAAATCTCACACTATCACCGTCGATCTGAATATGATCCAGGCTCTGGATGGCTGGCCCCATGCTACCTTTGCGTCAGCCTACACAGATCTGCATCACAGTCTCTGGGCTTTGCGTTACCTCCTCCTCTGATATCCAGCTGGCTAGAACTTCGATCCTTTGGCCCTTCGGTCTCACACCCTAGCTTCTAGCTCTAGAATTCGACTTTCCTAGCTGAATCTCAGACTCCCTCTGAAGCTCTGCGTTGCCTCTGCATGGCACTGTGCTGCCTCTCTGAACCTCTTCCTGTCTTCTCTGCCTTGCACTCCCGAGATCTAGAAAACTCTCCTCCGGTCTACTATCCCTGCCCCTCTCTCACTGCTTCGACTTTACTAAGTCACTTCCGACAACTCACAACTGCTACTCAGGAAATCGAATTCCTAGCAAAATCGAATTGCACAAGTGTGTTCTCCGAGTGCCCATCGAAATCCTTCTTATAACCTCTCGTTGGAGCACCAACGTCCAATATTAAAACATAATCAAGGGCTAAGATTATTTGGGAGTTGATCCTCGTCTTCTTCTTGAAGATTCACACCTGATTTAATTAATACCCTTTAATTAACCAGATTTCCTAAGTTTAGATTTAGGGAACCATTTAAAAAAGTTAATCATTTTAATTAAATCATCTCTAGGTGGATTTCTCCCAAATGATTCCTGGGTATTGGAGAATTCATGTGTCTTAACCTCTCTGCAAATTCTCGAGGCAAGAGCACATCCGATGCTACATAAATCAACACTCCCTCTTAGCGAGGAATGTGCTCTAGTGCTGCAACCCATTGAAGCATCACTCTGTCTCTGCACCATCTTCTGCTGCACCATTGATGTCTGGCTCTACTTCCCACCAACTACTGCGCAACTCTAATATGAGCTGCATCTGTGCTGTTGTCGGCCCTGTTGAACTGCTGCCAACACTACATTTGCACTACAATCCATCCCATCTGCTGTTGCTGCAAATGCAACATCTGCAACGGAAAAACATCCAAAATACTGAACCAATTGTGGTTAGTATGATGCATATGTCATCCGAGTTTTGACTGCTGCTAGCCTCTGCACTGTCACTGAAGCCTCTACGCTGTTGTTGACTCTACTCTATGCCAACTGCACTACTACCAACTTTGCTCTTCGCTGCTTAGTCTCAGACCGCTACTAGCTAGTACATCTGTCACTTTGGCACCTGACTGCACCAACTACCATTGGTCTATCGTGCTACTGCTGACTATGGGCTCCCGTAGCAAGTTCTTGGTCCAAGAGGTGGACTCCTCAAGGACCCTGCCCATCCTGTAGCTCTCTGGGGCTACAATTCCAGATCGCCCCACCTCACCCCGAGAGGCATCTCGACAATCATGGAAAACTCTTCCTTTAGTCTAGAGGACAACCTATCGATCTGAGTGGATGCAACCTGCTGATCCTGCTTCTCCTCCTTGCCCTTCTTTTTGAGAGGACACTAAGTGTTGTAGTGGACCAACTCAGCACACCTAAAGCACTTGATCTTTGAAATATCCTTCTTTCTTTTACACTGCTCCTGCTACCCCTTTGATGCAAGGGCCACGTCCTCCTCTTCCTTCACCTGCTTCATCCCACTACTGCTACTGCCATTGATGGTGGCCTTCACCAGATCACGCGTCATTTTCTCCTGCTGCAGATCAACCCACACACGTTCCCAATTTAACAGTTTTTCTCTGCCCAGGATGCTCTAGACAAAAACTTGCCAATCTTCAGAAACACTATTCAACGTTAATCGTGCAAACTCTGAGGGATGGGGCGCTGACCCTACTGAAGCTAGTTGGTCCCAGACATCTTGAAGTCTAATAAGGAAGGGGTCTACATGCTCCCTTTTTGCATCCTTGTGCATCTCAACCTCTCCACCTAGCTGATGCGATCTCTCCTTAAAAAAAAAGGTCGAACTGCTTCCTCTTCCCTTTTGTGCAGCTGCTGCCCAGCGATTCACACTCCCTTATGGAGTGAGAAATCCCGCACACAGCTACTCCTTCGTTGCTAAGAAAATTCGAATTTCTTGCCTAGAAGTCCTCTGAGGAAGAAACTCCCTTAGTATGTGCTCTTCTCTCCTTCTGACGCTATTATGCCAGCAACTGTTGCAAAATAATTGCGTCTTAGCTAAAGATCTGCTCTGCAAGGAAAAATAAGTTGCCCCCCTTTTCCTTTGGAAAGATTTGATCTGGAAATTGAATTTCTCTATCGACTCACTTAGAGAAATCGAACTTTCCTCAAAACTTCGACCTCCTTGGCCCAAGGATTCCACCGCCCCTGAGGGTTTCGAATTGCTGTTTCTATAGTGATTCGGAAATCCTCCTTCCTTCTGCTTGTGATCTCTTCTTCTTACGATCTATGCTCTAATACCATGTGAAAAATTGGAAGACCCAAATTTCTACTGCAACAACTGATTAAGTATCTTCTATTTGTTGGATTACTGAATAAATTATTTACTGCATCCTTCAACAAATACTGAAACTAATACACTGCAGCCTTCACCAATTAAATTAAATGCGGAAAGAAGAAACTAAGCAAGAAAGAAATACACAACACATGACACCATTATTTTTGGACAAATGTCCCCAAGAAAACCCAATGTGGGAAAACCGGTGCAGCAACTGAGGGTTGTATTTATTATGCAGTAGTAATATGAGTACAAATCGTTAGATACCCAAACTTGCAAACTGATACAGAGAAATACTAATAAGGAGATAGTGAGAGAAATCTCACACTGTCACTGGCGATCCGAATTTGATCTAGGCTCTGGATCGCTGGCCCCATGCTGCCTCTGCATCAGCCTACGCAGATCTGCGTCATAGTCTTTGGGCTCTACATCACCTTCTCCTCTGATCTCTTGCTTGTTGGAACTTCGATCCTCTGGCCCTCCAGTCTCACACCTTGGCTTCTGGCTCTGGAATTCGACTTTCCCAGCTGAATCTTAGACTCCCTCTGAAGCTCTATGCTGCCTCTACGTGGAACTGCACTGCCTCTCTAAACCTCTCTCTGTCTTCTCCACCTTGCACTCCCCAGAGCTGGAAATCTCTCCTCTGGTTGACAATCCCTACCCCTCTCTCACTGCTTCAACTTTACTAAGTCACTTTCGGTAAATCACAACTGCTACTCAGGAAATTGACTTCCCAGCAAAATCAAACTGCACAAGTGTGTTCTCCAAGTGCCCATCGAACTCCTTATAATCTCTCGTTGGATACCAATGACCAATATTAAAACATAATCAAGGGCTAAGATTAATTGGGAGTTGATCCTCGTCTTCTTCTAGAAGATTCACACGTGATTTAATTAAGACCCTTTAATTAACGAGATTTCCGAAGTTTAGACTTAGGGAACCATTTAAAAAAGTTAATTATTTTAATTAAATAATCTCTAGGTGGATTTCTCCCAAATGATTTCTGGGTATTGGAGAATGCATGTGTCTTAACCTCTCTACGGATCCGAAGGGAGAAGTGAGTATTTGAGTTCCTTTGCCCCTTTTGTAGGTTTTAACCTTGTACAGAAATTACTTGCATCTGAATTCTAAAACACAGAAAATAAACAATGCGAGAGTAGAACACATAAAACACATATACACAGAGATTTTCCCTTGGATCCCAAAACTGGGACTACCAGCTTGATTTTTCATTATGTTCCTTTCAATGTTACAATACATATTTATACATGCCGAAGCATCCAATACCATGGACCGAAAACCATCACGTCCAATACCATGGACCTAAAACTATTGCATCCAATAGACCAAAAACCATCGCGTCCAAAAAACATGTGTGAAAATCATGCACAAAACCATAGGTGGGTCCGCCCAACCTAACATAGTGTCCAAAACCAAAATTTTTTGGGGTGCTACCCCGGACCTTATAAAGTGGGGTTACGAGTGCCCTTCAAACACCCTGTTAACTACGTGAAAAAAATATAACACAACCCAACACCTTTTACGGGAATAGGGGATGACTTTTCCTCTAGAGAAAGAAGGCCTTGCCCGTGTTGATTTTCTAGTGCAATCAAGATAGTATAATTTTTCAAATTGATAACTACTTCCAATGATACAATTAGTCTTCTTATAACATTCTAATCATTAAGCAATTTTACATGAAAAAATTCAACCATTCATTTTGTTCAATAAAGTAATAGAGATCATAATAAACAGTAAACAAGAGACAAAAGACACCAATATTTACGCTAACAGCCAAGGAAAAACCCACAAGGGAAAAACCCAACCAATTTTTCTTTATGAGAGAGAATTCAGTTTATCAAAAGTCCATAAAAATATTCCAACCAAGATTCCAAATTTTTGACCTCATTAAATTTGCAAGTCAAACTAGTCAAAGGAGAGAATACAATCAATGCTGGTCAAAGTCAAGTCTGCAACAAAATGGTCAAATTTTGGCCTTGTTGCTGCACATACTAGCAATCCTAGTAAATAGGCTAAAGCTAGAGGGCACAACATTAATTTGGGACAAAGGCCCATTGTCACCATAGCCTATGTCCCCTTCTCTTGGATTTTCATTGACGGGAGGAGTCCCAATACACTCACTTATGATAGATGTGTCTATAACAGGATTCAAAGTGAGGTAAGGATGGCTCATTCAATGGAAAGGTTCAATTAAAGTGTGAGCTTTGGGAGAAGCTAGTAAAATTTTCCACGAAAAACCCCTTGAGAGGAATACTATGCAAGACGTAGGGTTGAGATATTTGACAAGGTAAGAGTTCATCCAAGGTCTAGATAGTCAACAGAAAAGTTTTCGAATGATATACTTCAACAAGTACGAAGCCTCAAGCCTTTAGAGAATCACCAAGTTGAAAGATTAGATTCTAGGGTTCCCACTTGGTGCGATAGCTAGGGCATCAATTTAATTGAAATTCCACTGTCAAAATTCGTTCATAACTTGTGGATCCCTAGAGGAGACACTAAGGAAGTGTCCTGTCTAGATGGAATCCAAAAATTCCTCCTCCCTAAAATTTCGCACCAAGTCTTTGAAAGCTTCCTTATCCTTAAAGGGACGAAGAAAAGAGGGGAGAAAAGGTGAAAGAAAGATGATTCGTTGAGTTGAGGGTGATCACCAAGGATCTAGGACCAGTGCCTAGCAATTGGGAAGATTGGAGTAAAAAATGACCTTGATTTTGGTAATTTTTCTCTTCAAGGAGGCCTAAAGAAGCATCGTCACTGTCTATGGATGCAACTACGCGACACCTTTAGACTTTTACACTTTGATGACAATTTCTATGGAGTTTCAAGGATGCAAATGCAAATTATCCTCTAGGAACATTCATTTATTCATCATCTTACGAGTAACGCATGCAAAATTTTCCAATAGTGTCAAGGCCTTAAACAATTTTTCATGATATTAGGGCACAATAATAACTATAAGACAAAATTTCCATGCATTAGACATTCATTAGTTTAAAGACATAACATTAAAATGAAATTACAAGACAATGAAGAGTACGTCCATCCACAAGAATGTCAAAAAGAAACTCCAAGATAGAAAATGAACTTTTCCAAATATCAAAATGCATTAACTTCATCCAAATCTCTCCACAAAATTGTAGGCCGAAAATCCTATAGTGAGGTAGCTGGGAATCCCAAATATGATGGATTCAAATGAGAGTGAGTCTCTCATATTTATACGTGACTCATAGGTTTGAATTTCTAATTATGAATCCCCTAAAGTATTAAAACAAGGTAAGAAACCCTTGGTTAGAAGCCAACCAAGATAGCTTTACATTAATTAATTTTTTATTTGTCCTTAAGCCCATGTAATTAATGCGATGTGCTCTCCAAGGCTAGCGTTGAGGCCTCATGTGTTGAGAATGAGGGTGTGGGCCTAAAAGATGATGAATAAGAGGGGGATGCCCCCCAAATGCTACAAAACATCTCCAAACCCCAAGTTGGGCTCAGTGGGATCCCAATGGGTCTCTAAATGGCTCAAGATCAAGTTGATGCTCCATCAATGATGACTAGAATATGACATGCCCTACCATGTCCCTTCAGGTGAGACAAAACCTCTTCTAAGCGCTGGATCAATTGTCAAGTGTTGGGTTCAATGTGTAGCCGACTGGGCAATGTTGTCCAAGTATGTCATCATCTCTGTATAACTAGGGCACGAACAAGCATTGTGGTAGTGCTGCGAAAGCCCATGGCGTGGAAATCAATTCTTTGTAAGGTTGGAGGCCTATGGCTCTCAACACTCACCCTACAAGTGCCATTATGACCCTTTGGATGGCTTGGATCCCATATAGGGAGGCCAAGTCCAAGATGAATACCCGCTTGCAATCCTGTATAAGATCCAATGCGTCTCCTCACCTTCCAATACAATTAATCATTAATGCAATCGAGTAAATAAGCTTGCTAATCAAGGGCAGAAGTGGACACTTCATAGTGGTATGCCCTTCCAAATGGGCTTTAAACATGTACAAGTGTTACCTTGCTCAACAAGAGAGGCTAATGAAGGACCCTATTAGGTGGTTTGAACCTCTAAGGGAGTGACAGGTCCATGATACATCCATCAAATGGCAGGTGTCATGTGAAATAAAGATGGAATGGAGTGGGGAAAAGGGAAGGCTCCAAGCCACATGCCATGGTACAAGAGTAGCTATGATGAGGGAAGCCCACACCTTGGTTGTATGAATGTAGGAGGGAGAAATTGTGGTAAATGAGTTACCTTGACCTTTGTTTTTTTGCCCTTCTTCATATGCCTTTTGCCTTTTATTGAACTTTCTTCATTTAACTGCTCAAAGCTCAAATGGGACGAGGGCATGATGTGTAAGATGTGGCAGTGATTACCCCCTTAAGGTGGGGCAATTCATCGCCCACCAGGGGTTGGGATAATCATGGGTTCGTTTATGATGCAGGGGGCACTCATAGGGGCCTTAGCAACCAGGGTGATGGCCATGGTGATAAGGGGTAGAGCTTATGTTTGGCTTTTGCCCATGGGCTAAATTTTATTGTCCCGACCATATTTTGCATTTTGTGGTACATTTCCTATTGTTTGTGGCCATATTATGCTTTTATCTTTCTTTTTATCTGCATCAACCTCCAGGGCATTGTTCCAGGCCCGACCCAAGGTGTGGGTAAGGGGAGAGGGAGACTACCACCTTGTGGACCCAATCGACAAATGTGGACCTAGATTGGGAAAATGTGGAAGGGGCTTGTAATGAGTGGAGAGGATTGGGATATGTGGAATGGGGAAGTGGGACCATGCGTCCAAAATCAGGGTTTCTCATGCAATGCCACTCCTAAATCTAATAGCCAGTAAAGGAGATCCCACGGACTAGGATACAAGATCAATTTTCAAGTTGAGGTAAGGGAACAAGAGTATAGTCAAAGCCTGTTCTTTCCATCGAATCCCCCCACCAATCCATGCCCAAGTGTGTCTAAGAAAAGAAAGCATAAACACCCAATTACATAATGAAAACCCATGCCTTCGGGGTTAGAAGACCCACCTTCAAACATACAATCATGATAGATGAGCGAGGGCACACAACAACTGGCTCAGGTGGTGGAGAATAGTAGTAGATCAAGCTATCAAGTGGTTGCTAGCTGTTGGGTAAAGATAAATCTAGGCGAAATTTTCACCTATAGGTGTCATCCATTGTTGGCGTGTAACATATGGCTCCAACTGGGACATGAGCTCTCAATAGAGTGCACGAGCCATGTACTCTAATGGGGAGGTCATGAGAACACCAACAATCTCTTGGGACCGCATATTTGTTACCTACACATCATAGATAAAGCAAATGAGACAACATGTTTTGATGGCGTCCTTTGATTGCCCATGCTTTTGTTAGTCCATAAAAATGAACAAGAAGTAAAATATACTCAAAGATGCAAGTCTAATCTAAATGCACCTAATCTAGCATGGGAACAAGAAATGACATTAAATTCTAATGCAAAAATGTGTATGCAATGCATACTAATCTAACATGCATGTTACACTATGCAAATACTAAGTATAATCATACAACCAATGTTACCAACATATTAGTAGATCAATATAAAAACACTAGCCCCTATGATCACTCAAGCAATAAATCCAAGAGCAAGGGCAGGAATGGTCATATGGAAGGTCACAAGTGTGGGAGGTGGGAAAATAAAATGACCACATATGGTGGATCATGGGTGAAAAGGGAATAAAGGGATGCAACCTACCCCATAGGATCCTCTCTTTCAGCTAAAAGATAGAGATATCAACAATTAAGCTGATAAATCTTTGATGAATGGCAACCTCAAGTGTATCATCCTCATCATGGTCCCTATCAATTATATCATGCTTCGTGGCCACCATAAGGTCATGAATAGAAGGAAAGGGAGATTGATGACATGGAGAGACACAACAAGCAAGTTGCTCATGATGACCATACTCAGGAGAGAGAGAGGGCTCCTCATTATTAGCGATAGTGTAAGAAGGGTTGAGGAAAGGGCCCACATGTGACTCAACTACATCCCCGGGATCATGAGGAAAGAGAAGGCCCCTACAAATATCATCATCATAAGTATAATAGATAGGGTCTGTTACCCACCATTTTGTGGGTGATATCCTAGGAGATTTTTTTTCTCCAAGATGGTCCTTAGTCGATAGCCAACAACCTCTTGTAGCCACCGACTAGCTTGTTGTGCCACTTCTTGGCCACTTGAGCCAGCCATGTGCTCCCTCACCCATCTGCCATGATCATATGTTGAAGGTGGACCTCCCGAACTCAAAGGTATGCCTTGTCATTTGGTAATCGAGTATTGTAGTTTGCTTATCATGGACACTTCTGGGCATGGATTAATTGGGGGATTTGGCAGAAAAAGTGGGCTAGGTTAGTGCTCTTGTCCCTTAGACTCCTTTTGGATGTTAACCTTGGATTCTAGTCTCGTGGGATCTCTTTTACTGACCATTTCGCTTTAGGGATTGTTACCCACCATTTTGTGGGTGATATCCTTAGGATTTTTTTTCTCTAAGATGGTCCTCAACCGGCAGCCAGCAGCCCCTTGCAGCCAACAACTAGCTCATTATGCCATTTCTCCGCCACTTGAGCCAGCCATGTGGTCCCTCACCCATCTGCCATGATCGTATGTTTTAAGGTGGGCCTCCCGAACTTAAAGGTATGGCTTGTCGTTTGGTAGTTGAGTATTGTAGTTTTCTTATCATGAACACTTCTCAACATGGATTAATGGGGGGATTCGGCAGAAAGAATGGGTTAGGTTTGTGCCCTTGTCTCCTAGACCCCTTTTGGATATTAACTTTGCATTCTAGTCTCGTGGGATCTCTTATACTGACCATTTGGTTTAGGGATGGTATTTCATGGGAAATCCCAATTTTGGTTGCGTCGTCCCGCTCCCTTATCTGTTTATATTCCCCCTTAACACTCATTATTTACCCATTCATCATCTTTCCTACCTGGGTCCACATTCCTCCAATGGTTCCACATAGGGTTAGGTCGCCCCTTCCCCTCGCCCACACCTTGGGTCAGTCTTGGAATGATACCTCAGAGGTTGATGTACCTAAAAAGAAGGATAAAAGTTTGGCCACATTCAACAAGAAAATGTACTACAAAATGCAAAAGATGGTCGGGACAATCACATTTAGCACGTGGGCAAAAGCCAATACATGAGCTCTACCTCATCATCTGGCCATCACCTTGTTCCTATAGGTTCTATGAGCCTCTTTCATCATATAGGAACCCATGATTATCCCAACCCCGGGTGGGCAATGAACCACCCTACCTTAAAAGGGGGTATTCACTGCTATATCTTATGCATCATGCTCTTACCCCTTGAGCCTCAAGCAGTTATTCAAAGAAAATCATAAAAAGACAAAAGACATATAAAGAAGGGTGGAAAAATCAAGGCTAGGGCACCTCATGTAGCACGATTCTCCCTCCTATACATTATAAACCCAAGTGTGGGCTTCCCTCTTATTAGATATCCTTGTACGCCCCAGGGCTGCCCCTTCTCATCCCCTACTTCATTCACCTATCTTTCACATGCCACCACCTTTTGAAGGATGTACCTTGAACATATTATACCCTTTAGAAGTAGAAACTGTTGATTTGGGGTAGCATCGGATGTGTTCTAACCATGAAAATTGATGTTGAGGCTAAAGCACATGAGATCTCCAAGACCCAAAATGGTTTGGGGAAATTCCAACTAGTTAGAGAGATATTAAAATAATTATTATTTTTATTGGAGTTCCTAAGTCTAAACTTAGGAAAATTAAAATATTAATGGGTATTAATATAAAATTGGGTGAGAAGGTTCTAAATGACATGGATCAAGCCAAATCTAATCTTAGCCGTTGATTAGAGACTTAATTTCGGCCGTTGAAGACTCAACAGGAAAAGTATAAGAGGAGGCTTGAGGGTCAGTTGGAGATACACCAAGATTGATCAGTTAGTTCGATTTTCTGGAGTTGGGCTTGCTAAGAAAATTCAAACAAGTGATTTGTTGCAGCGAGGGGCAGTGAGTACATAGCAGAGAGGCAGAGATAGTGCATGAGGGTCAGCGCAGTGATTGAAGAGGGTGACACAGAGGCAGCTAGAGCTACGCAGAGGCAATAAGAGCCACACAGAGGCAGCTAGAGATTGCGCAGAAGTTGAGGGGCTTGTGTGGGTGACGCAAAAGGCCAAAGAGCTGGTGCAGAGACGTAGAAGGCTGACACAGAGGGTTTAGGAGCGATGCAGAGGCTAGCAGGGTTGACGCAGAGCCTTGGAGAAGCGCTAGGAGGATTTTCGTGGGGCAGACTTTTTCTGAGAAGCTGAATATCTATCTTCGAGAAGAGGTATTACTGTTGTGTAACAATAATTTAAATTTCTTTGATTTTGTGGAAAGTTTCAGGGGTTTTCCAGGGTAGTTTGTTTGTTGCTTCCTGGGGTCTTCAATTTTTTTGGAAAAATTTCAAAATTTCTTTTCTTCAAGTGTCCAAACCCTTGGACTTGTATTTCTCCAGATTTACGCTGGTTCCTATTCCATCGTGGCTCCCGAACCTGTGTGTTATCAATCAGAATTTGCGTCCAACTTGTAGGCAGATCCTCATTCATCGCAATCTGTTGCTAGACCCTTGCTCCACGCTTCCTGCTCCTCACTCCATTCTCAGCCACCTGCAAAACAAAAAAAAATCACCCACGCATCCTAGCTCTCCCCATCTTCCTTCACGTGCCCCTCTCTTCACCCATGTCTCTCTCTTTCCAAATTCGGCCCGGCTCCTCACTTAAGTGCAGCTAAACCTGCAACCCTTTCACGCGTTTCTCTGCCAAATATCCTTCCCTTCACGTTGTTCCAGTATCACCTCTGCCAGCGTCTATCGACACACGATATCATCATCTAAATGCAACTTCCTCTCTCCCTGCGTCCATTCGTCAGCTCCCTGCATACCTACGTGCTGTCTTCCAGCTATTCGAACTTCTTCACGCTATTCCCTTTCTGCTATGGCTCTCTGCGTCCCTCAACTTGCAAACAAACCCACTGCCTTCACGCAATCAAAATCCACGCAATCATATCCTTTACCTCTGCGCAGCAATCTTCAGTAGCGTCTGTTTTTGCACCATCCTCTCGCTGCTTTGTCGTGCTGCTTTCACCGCCTATCTCACCTGCAAAAAACACACACCCACATTTCTCCTCAAACTGCTCGGCTCCCTCAGTCCCTCAAATCCATTCCAACTCCTTCACGCTGACCTATGCTGTGTCCATTTCCACGCAAACCTGCAGCAATATCCACCTGCATATATAAACAACGTATGTTTGTAGTTTAGTTTTTTTTTTTTTTATTGTTATTGTGATATGTGCATATGCTAATTTAATTTTAGCCTAAGTTTTTTATTAAATTTGAGTTTTACTTATTTAGATTTTAGATTTTTGTTTTTTAAATTTTTGCTTTTATATATTTATGTGACCAGGTGTTAGTGCCTGCTTTTCATTTCTTTTAGTTTTTTAGGATTAGTCTAGCGTAGGGTTAATGCTTTTAGCTTTAGAAATAAATTTTCCTTATTAGAATTAGTTTTATTTTTGTTATAGTTTAGAACTTTATAAATTTCTAGATTAGACTAAATTTTGATTTTATTAAGCTAGCTTTTAGTTTTAGATTTATTTGTTTTTAGTTTTAAATTTGGAACTCTATAGCAAAAATAAAAAAAAGTTTTAGCTTTTAATTTTTTGGTTTCATTTTTTTAGATTTAGTTAAAGTTTAGTTTAATTTTTTATTTATTTTGATAATATATAATATATTATATATATATATATATATATATATTCTTAGTTTTAGTTTTCTTTGGGTTAGGCTTTAGGTTTGATTTTTTAAAGTTTAGTCTTGTTTTAACTTTAAAGTAAAAAATGTCATAAAAAAAAAAAAAAACAACAAAATTAAAAAATTTTGAAAAAAATTGAAAATTCATTTTTTTTGGCATCTCTCGTGGTATCTATGTTACGCCTTTCTATAGTTAAATGCACTTAACGTTTATTTAAAAGTTAGCTATGTGAAAGTGGTAACTGGTCAGCATTTAAATTTTCATTTGATTTTTCTTGAAGTTTAATTGCTGGAGCATTGTTAAAGCATTGTGCATTTATCGAATATCTTGCATTGCTTGGTTTATTTGATAATAAATGATTTTTAATCATGGAATTATAAAGTTCATATTTCTGCAGCTTTTGATAAACAATTATTTAATCATTAACTCCATAAGGCATTGGTACATTAATTTCCAAAATCAATCAGGTGCTAAATTGCCTTGCTGTGTCTCCCAACCCAACTGGTCCGCAATTCGTCTTCATTCATCCCATAGGGTCTACCACCCTTAGCTTCGGGAGATGGCTTAAACGGAGAGATCGGGGATCAGGGTGACAACCCCCGGTCTGAGCGTTGTCGTGATAATCTGTGCAACAACATTTTTTGGCGCCGTTGCCGGGGACATTTTATTCTCGGCGTTTCAACGACAATCATCTTTCTCATTTCTTATCTTTTCATCTGGCTCGACAACGCCAACATTTTTTGGTGTCGTTGCCTAGGATAGAGTTTTTTCTGTCTTGGTTTATTCGACATTCATTTTCTCATTTCTCATCATTCTTTCATCTTTCTCAACTCCCATTTGAGCTGGCAGATTCAACATTTTTTGGCATCATTTGGATCTTTTCATCGCCTTATTTTTCGTCATATCAGTAACTACTCTTCAGTTCGTTTCTTGTTTGGGTGGCGACTCCATTTCTTTTATTTTTCCTAGGCAAGAAGCCTCCCTCATATCTGCTTGTTTGTTGCTTTTTGGATCCTAGAATTAGATTCATTGTTCAAGTGGTGACTCCACTTCTTTCATCTATTAATTTTCTTGAGCAGAGATCTCATTCTATCATCCGTTTGGTCCCTCGTTATTCATCGTGAATTGTTCATTTAAACCTTGTCATTTTATTGATAATCTCCATGATTTTCCGGAAGAGGTCATTCCTAAAAATTTTTTGTTCTCAGGTGGTGATTCAGTCGCTGTTAGAAAGCATTTAAACAAGTTTACTTGTGTAATGATCATATATTGTAGACTTCCTCAATATAATCATGAAGATGTCAAAATGCGTCTATTTGTCCGTTCTTTAAAGGGTGATGCTTTGAACTAGTTTAATAATTGTCCTGAAGATTCTTTCACTTCTTTACAAGACATTGTCAATGCTTTTAAAGATAGATATGGTGATCCAGATAGCTCGCCTTGTGCCCCTAAAATTGTGCAACAGAATGAAAGTAATCTGATAAAAGGTCCAGCTGTCGATGAAAGATTTCAAGACAATTCTTCATATCAGAATGTGCCATCCACCTGTACCATTGCAGATCAAATCCATGATAGTGGAAAAGCAGGGACAAATTATAACATCAGTGTCGACAGTGAAAGGGAAAATCAGAAGCAAGTTATAGAACTAATGCGGCTGGTAAAAAATATGGAGATCAATCAAACTAATTATGCCAATGATGTGAGAACTTTATGCACCCACTTGGAAAAACATAATAGGGAGATGGAGATCATGCAAAATCAACATACTAAGGAAATTGAGGCCATGAAGACTAATCATGACACATAAATTAGTTTTATGCAAAGCAAGTTATCAAGCTTAGAGGAAAATATAACGACCATGAAAGCTAGTCGTGATAGGGAAATTAATTCTATGCAAAACAAGTTATTAACTATGGATGAAGAGATGACTATCATGACGTTCGGTGATAATAATCAGTTAGCTACCATGCAAGCAAATCATAAGGAAGAGATAAACTCTCTGCAGCATTGCTTGATGACCATAAAGGAAAAGAACAATAAAGTAATAAAAGATATGGAAGAAGACCATGCCAGGGAAATCAGTGCTATGAAGGTTGAACACTCTAGTCAGATAGATGCCATTAAAATACAGGTTCAGAACTTTCAACAGCTGTCAGAGGATGAAGGAAACCAGGGAACGTCAATAGATCAGGAGCCTCCTTATCTGTTAATTGAAGGTGACCTGGATAAAAGGGAAATTCATAACTAGATTGATGCTCACACAGTTAATCCACCAGTCATTGAAGATCAAGTTATAACTCGTGGCACCTGTGAGATTGATCCATCATCCTTGATAGGGCAGATGCAAAATGAAGAAAGACATGTCATTACATACTTCATCTGAGAGCTTTGAAGCAGAAAGTTCCATGTCATCAGTGATACTGCCTGCCACGAAGAACAAGCACAAGAAAAAGAAAATGAGAAAAAAGATTTGATGCATCAGACAGTCGCGAGTAGCTTGATTTTTAGATAGGGAAAAGTCCTACCGTATGCAGAATTGGACATGGCACATCCGACAAGCAGCCAACAGATTTCCCTGAAAGCAGGCAAATTCTCAGTATACGCTATATTGAACACATCTGATGCGATGGGGCATCCTCTGCATTTCTAACCTTACTCCTTGTTTTTTCAGCATTTTCATTTATGTTTTAGGATTAGATTTACTTTTTAGTTAATAAATGAAGAGCTTATATCTTTCCCATGCTTAATGTTATATGATGATTTTTGGACGGACGCTACTTATATTTTGTTGTGTGTTGCATGGATGCAGATTCTGGATTCTCACATTCCTACAGTGCAGCAACATGCCCCCAAGTAGAGCCAGATGTTGACCACTGTGTCAACTACCCATAGCAGTACACCCCCTTTTCTTCGCAAAAGGGATAGCGCTTGATCGATATGTCCATGCCATTCGACAGTTATCGTCGTCATGATCATGTTATGTTGTAAACCCAGTCTGCATGTGTGTGAATTGTAAATAATCTTAGCAGAGCTGAGTCATGTATGTAAATTGCCTAGGTGGACTTAATTTTCTAGTGATAATTTATGTTCCGGAAGGTCTTTTGTCTCACCGATCCATGATCGACAGAGTTTTCTTTCAGCCTAACCCCAAAGCTAGAATGAATTTTGTCATTAGAATCTTAGGGGAATCCTAGTGTGTTGATCTGCTAAATTATATTTGGTTGCAGAACTGGGTGGTCTATGAGGGTCTATGTCAAATGGGTTTTCCTCTTTGAGATGTAAAAGTGCAAAAGTCATGATGTAAAGTGTCTTGAGGGTTAGAAAATGTTTTATTCCCTCATAAGTCCTAAGTCCTAGGTGATTTTTCCAAAGGCTAAGTTCGAGGATCCAAAAATAAAAAATAAAAACAATAAAAAAAATAATAAAAAGATATAAATAATAAAAAATAAAATTAATAAAATTAAAAAATAGATAAAATTAATAAGAAAATAATAATAAAATTAAAAAAATAATATTTTTTTTTTTTTTGAAAAATAAAATAAAATAATAAAATAATAATAAGTCAAAGTTTTGAGTAAATAAATGCAGAATTTCAATTTTTTAATATATTAAAATGCATTTAAAAATTCGACTGATGAGATTAAAAGGGATTTTGATCCTTATCGACGATCGAGATTAGTTTGACACGGATCACTCGAACTAGCCGTTGGGAGTTTTTTCTTTAAATAAGGTGCTAGGGGTCATTTGAGATAAGATTTGATCTGAGAGTCTGGTGCTACAGAAAGCTCTCGTGTAGTCATTTTTTGTGCAATAAAGAAAGACTTTGGGGTTGAAAATCTTGCTGGTGTTACTCTTCTGGAAATGCTGTAAGATTGTTTTATTTTTCTGCATAATTTTTTTTTTAGCCATTGATGATAGCTTAATGAAAATTGATCTACGCACAGGTATCTTGTTTGATCTCTAGCGTTTGAATGATAGTTTAATTTCTAAAATATAATGGCAGGTATCTCCATTTGATTTGAATTTCTCTGTTGTTTTCTCCCTCTATGTTAATGGTTGATTTAAGCTGTGCAGGATATTCTTAGTTTTGAGTTTACCTGGCATTCGGGGAAGTTCCCTGCGTCCATTCTTCAGCTCCCTGCATACCTACGTGCTGTCTTCCAGCTATTTGAACTTTTTCACGCTATTCCCTTTCTGCTGTGGCTCTCTGCGCCCCCTCAACCTGCAAACAAACCCACTGCCTTCACGCAGTCAAAATCCACGCAATCATATCCTTTACCTCTGCGTAGCAATCTTCAGTAGCATCTGTCTTTGCTCCTCCCTCTCGCTGATCCGTCGTGCTGCTTTCACCGCCTATTTCACCTGCAAAAAACACACACCCACATTTGTCCTCAAACTGCTCGGCTTCCTTAGTCCCTCAAATCCGTTCCAACTCCTTCATGCTGACCTGTGCTGCGTCCATTTCCACACAAACCTGCAGCAATATCCACCTGTGTATATAAACAATGTATGTTTGTAGTTTAGCTTTATTTTTGTTATTTTATTATTGTGATACGTGCATATGCTAATTTAATTTTAGGCTAAATTAGATTTTTATTAAATCTGAGTTTTATTTATTTAGATTTTAGATTTTTTTTGTTTTTTTTTGTTTTGTTTTTAATTTTCGCTTTTATATATATATGTGTGACCAGGTGTTAGTGCTTTCTTTTCATTTCTTTTAGTTTTTTAGGATTAGTTTAGCATAGGGTTAATGCTTTTAGCTTTAGAAATAAATTTTCCTTATTAGAATTAATTTTATTTTTGTTATAGTTTAGAACTTTATAAATTTTAGATTAGACTAAATTTTGATTTTATTAAGCTAGCTTTTAGTTTTAGATTTATTTGCTTTTAGTTTTAAATTTGGAACTTTATAACAAAAAAAAAAAAGTTTTAGCTTTTTATTTTTTGGTTTCATTTTTTTAGATTTAGTTAAAGTTTAGTTTAATTTTATTTATTATTTTTATTTTGATAATATCAAAAAAATATATATATTCTTAGTTTCAGTTTTCTTTGGGTTAGGCTTCAGTTTTGATTTTTTGAAGTTTAGTCTTGTTTTAACTTGAGAAAAAAAAATATTGAAAAAATTGAAAATTCATTGTTTTTGGCGTCTCTCGTGGTATCTATGTTACGCCTTTCTATAGTTAAATGCACTTAAACGTTTATTTAAAAGTTAGCTATGTGAAAGTGGTAACTGGTCAGCATTTAAATTTTCATTTGATTTTTCTTGAAGTTTAATTGCTAGAGCGTTGTTAAAGCATTGTGCATTTATCGAATATCTTGCATTGCTTGAGTTATTTGATAATAAATGATTGTTAATCATGGAATTATAAAGTTCATATTTCTGCAGCTTTTGATAAACAATTATTTAATCATTAACTTCATAAGGCACTGGTACATTAATTTCCAAAATCAATCAGGTGCTAAATTGCCTTGCTGTGTCTCCCAACCCAACTGGTCGACAGTTCGTCTTCATTTATCCCATAGGGTCTACCCCCCTTAGCCTTGGGAGACGGCTTAAATGGAGAGATCGGGGATCAGGGTGATAGCCCCCGGTCTGAGCGTTGTCGTGACAATCTGTGCAACAACAAGTCCCATTAAAAATAATTAATTATTTTAATAAAACTATCTCTGGGTGGAATTTCCCAAAACAATTTCTAGGGATTGGAGAATGCATGTTCCTAAGCCTCTTTGCAAATTTTGAGACTTAGAGTACATCCAATGCTATCAAAAATCAACAATAATTACATTTCAACCTTCATAGGGCAAAAACCCATTCGTTATAGACCCTCAATTTTTTACCCAATTTTGTGATTTAATATGATTTAGTAGACCAAGTGATTTGTAATAAAATAATTTAGCCAATTAGCTAAAATTATTCCCCAATCACTTTTACAAAAGACTTGATTAGAACACTAGGATTCATCTAAGGCCTTGACGACAAAATCCAGTCTAGTTTTGGGGTAAGGCTGGAGGGAAAAACTCTGTCAGTCATTTGTGTTTAGAAACACAGATGAATTAGTGAGACAGAAAACCTCCGAGGATGCAAATCGTCATCAAAATAATAGGCTTAACTAGGTTGTTACATACATTTATGGTCTTGCTAAGATCATTTACATAACAAATTGCAGATTGGGTTTATGATTTTGATAGACTGATGATGATGAGTCCTGGATGATTTGAATTCCCAAACATGATGGCGTTCCTTTTGCGAAAATGTGTATTGCTATAGGCTAGTTGACATGGAGTGGTCAACACTTGTCATTGGTGAAACTTTTTATTATTATTGCATGTGGAATTGTCTTCTAAATAGCCTATAAGGAAATTCCCTTAATTTCTCCTCTCACAAGAATAGTAACTAGGGTTTTATAAGTTGATGCCCTAGAGCACCCCCCCTTACTCGATCAATGTCCTTCCTAGGCATTTAACTCCATTAAGGCTCCATTTTTCCTTGTAGGTTAAGGCACTGGTCTAGAGGTGCATCGATTATCCTCAAAATTAAATTAAATTTCCTTAAACCCTCTCTCTCTTAGACAACTAGGGAAATCGCTAAGGTTTTAGGTGTGGATTTATGCAGAAAGTGTAATTTTATTGCATGAGAGTAGCTCTAAATGGTAGGATAACCTTTACTAACCATCTAAAAGAAAAATATAGCACCATAGCTTGTCTTGCAACCCTAGAAGGGCTGATGGCATATCTATTTATTGTTGTTTACACATATCTAACAACCCTAAAACCCTTTTGCTTGCGTTAGCCATAGTTTCTATTAGATACCCTTGTTTCTTTCTTATTGAAGATCATTTGTAAGGTTTTTCTTAGTTGCTATACACCATTGAAAGCCTTAATATGGAACATCATTCAAATCCTAACTTAAAACAACTTTGTCATTACTCTAACCTTAGACAACTTGAACCCTAGATTTGAATATATCTTGGTCATATTTGGCTCTGCCAAGCCGTCCACTTATTGTAAGACCTCCAAAATATGTCACCTTGAGTGAAAACATTATAATACCTTGTAGGTGGCACAGGGAAGCCTCCATTATGGTTAAAATCCTACTACAAAGCAGGAGGAAGGTTGTTGAGGTGACAATGGCAACCCTTTTTCATTGTTTCCATAGAATCTGGCCTTTTCCCAGTGAGTCCTTTCACTAGACCTACTAGATTTTATGGCAATAGGGAGCATCTTTTATATATTGTAATGCACTTGTAAGGAGTTATTGGGCCTTCATTTAGGACCACTACTATGTTCTTCTTTGAGGTTGGATTCACTAGCAGGTCATGTCGCTTGGTGATTGTAGTCATCGGGTTCAATTATCTTTCACATTCTAGCAATTATATCTAAATTGCTAGAGCATGGGAGTGGAGTGTGAGGGAGTGCGTTGCCAGCTCCATTTCCTAAAAGCAATAAGAGTAGAGAATCTCAGGACCGTTTGTTATATATCATAATGAATTTTCGAGGAGTTATTAGGCATTCATGTAGGGTTGTTGTTATGTTCTTCTTTGGGGTTGGATTTACTAGCATGTCATGTTACTTCGTGGTTTAGTCTATGGTTCAAAAATCCTTCATTATGATTTGGCAGTGCTTGAGATTTTGTCCTTGGTTCATCCTCTAGATGATCTGTTGCAAGTGTGTTTTCGAGAATGAGGTCAGCTATTTGTTTGAATTTCATTCTATCTCGTGTTACAAAGTATGTTGTTAATTATTGGACAAGGAAGCCTTGTTAATTAAAGATTTCCAAGCTTTAGACTCTATAGATTATATAGAGTTTATTTCAGCTCTAGTGGCTCTTTGGAAGAGGATACGAATACCATTATATGTACGTTTCCATTTTTTGGCTTCTTGTTTGTAAATATTTATTCATAAATATAAGATGTAATTTACAATTTTTTTGTAATTCCATAGCACACTAAGCAATTCCAATACGAGTCTAGAATTTTTTTCCCCTATTGAGGGATTAATGTGGATTAATGGATCCTTTAATGCTTCTTGTTCTTGCTGATGTGATAATCTCGTTTCAACTATACAATGCTATATCTCAAAATAATAAAGATAAATTAATGATTTCTTAAAAACATTACGTAATTTCACTTTATGTATAGTCATCCTTGAGGTAGCTTAATATTGATACATGGTGTCTTTCAAGATTTAGTAGTTGAATCTTTATATTGTGTGAATAGCTTGATGGTATGTTTCATCTCTAATTGCTTGATAAGTCATTATATGATTTGATGTTATTTTGTATATGTCAATTTAGGTCGTTCCTTTTGGTATGTTTATTATGTATCCTTGATTTTTTTCTTAGTATTCTTTCTACAAGTTAATCACATAGGTTCTGTAAAATTAGTAGTTGTTTCTCAACACTATCAATTAAAAATCATAGGGATTTATGTGCTTAGTGATGTTTTATTTTTATAGTAACTAATAATATTGTTAATGAATTTTTTGTTTTAGGTATTTTGTTTCCACTGACGCATCATCGTCATTTCATTCCATCATTGCTAGTTACCCTGGAGTATTATGGTCTGTTTCTATACAAGTAAGAATGTCAATATTGTTAAATAACAATAAAAATGAAGGAAAATTGTATTTGTGGTCTAATGCAAATAGTTTGCCTTGACTAGTTTCGTAGTTTATTATCTCCCTTATAGCAATTTTTACTCAAGAATGCTCTTTTTGGTGTCTCACGTCTTGATTTGAAAGGACCTTTAGCTAAAGAAAGAAAATGCTCTGAGCTTGTTTAAGAAAATTGTTATGCATTAGAATTTAGAACATCCGTGCCTTTGAAAGAGTATATTTATCTAATTCTCATAACGTACCTTTATGCATATAGCTTAGCTCTTTCGTGAGTGTTAAATAAAGTGATTGAAGAATGTAAAAATTCATTTTTAGTTACAATTTTCCTTTTGGTTATGTAAGGTTGGTATCCATTTAAATCCATATACTTGACAAGTCATATCACTTTTGTATCCGTTGACAGTGCTGGACCCGCCAACATGTCGAGGGATCTCCCCAGTAAGAAGTCCCAACTAGACCTTAGACCATTTGGTGTAGGAGTCCTAGCAGTGGGTAGTACGATATCGCTTTGACCGCGGTTGCACACAAAGACAAGTAAGATGTACTTGTTGGTAGCAAGGGTGTGACATATGCAACAAGTCAAGGAAGGTGCATGAACGGTTCTAACACATGGAGGGTGAGGTGAGTGCGCCCCTTGGAAACCTATGAAAGCACGGAGTTAAGAGGGAACACACGAGCAAAGATGCATCACAAATTGGAAGGCAAGTAAGCTAGCAATCCAAAGTGATGTTTAAACCAACAACACATTTCAGTAAGATTCATACATACATATACAAAAAGAGTCTAT
Organism: Pinus taeda; assembly: GCA_000404065.3. Taxonomy (NCBI): domain Eukaryota; kingdom Viridiplantae; phylum Streptophyta; class Pinopsida; order Pinales; family Pinaceae; genus Pinus; species Pinus taeda. The sequence goes on from APFE031558572.1 coordinate 178,242, forward strand.
ACACACATGCGTAAGCAACTAGATACATATATCATTTAGAGTAAACAAAACAGCTGAAATACAATACGACATATGCATGAAGTGTGCTGGCTCTGTTATATTAAGAAGTGAAAGTTTCAGTCATACAATATAACCATGACCAACCACTGGTTCCGACAACGGAACGTTAAAGTCACTGTTGTCTGCTCCTCCAAAGAGATATACTAGCTCTGCATAGTGGAGAAGGCAAGGCTCGTTACAATACTCTCTAAGATTTCTCCAGGATACTCCTATCGGAAGCTTGGCTGACCAAAAGCCTCTACAATGAGTTATGAGGTACTATATATAGCAAAGGGTGAGGTGACCCTTGATATTCCCCTTTGTGATTGTTCGCCTACCCTCATGACTCTTCAACTAATCTATGATTGTTACATTCAACTATCGACACTTGAACTTCCACTTGACAAGATGTTACATACAATCTGCACATGTACCCACGTGAGACAAAATAGGCTTGAGCAAGCCATGTAAGGCATCACTAAGGCTCAGACAGTTGTGGTGAGACCAACTCTTTGACATCCTTGCGATGATTGACGGTGGTGAACTGATGCCAAGCTTGGTCATTTGTGATGGTGTTCGTGCACTCAATGGTGACATCCTGCTGAAAGTGAACTCTTACCTCCGTTGCATCTGGGTACACTGCTATGGCTTCTCTGTCCAACTCGTCTGATAATATGCGCATCACTATCTTGAGTGAAACTCGGCCAGCAACACACTAATGCATGGTGTCTGTGCTAATCTCCAAGTGTGTGTTGGTGACTATGCACATCAACCTGTCAAAATACATGTTCAACTTCAATCGGACTTCCTTCTTGTCTTCGCCTCGGTGAGTGTGCCAAATGGGTGGGATCGCATGTGTGCGCAAAATGACATCCATGCTCTTGAATACCCTTGCATGCGATCGAAACACTGCTCACCTTGTCTGCTCCATCTCAGCTACTGGATGGATCCATAACTTGTAGCGGCGCAGTTTCATCAGTCTGTGAATGTTGTGCCTCCTGCTATGCGTAATTCCACTGCAACTCCTTGTCTTGTCGGTGCAACTCATGTTCTTCTTTGAGTTGCCACTTCAGCACCTGCAACTCTTTCCGTGTTTCTCTCTCTGCCTTCGTGCGATCCTCTTGTCGTGTCGTTGCCTCATAGCCTCAATCTCCAAAGTTGCTTTCATCACAAGTGGATCTGCTTGAGCTTGAAACTTTGTTCCGCCTCTGCGCTGTCAACAACCTTCCTCTCACATTTGTCACATGCAGGTGTGCTACCTTTTGCTACTGTTGATGATGCTGCTCGCTGTGATGCCATTGCTATTTCATCTTGATATCCTTGTCAATGAAAAACTTGATGTCTTCATAGATAGGCAAGTTCATAGACACTTGATCGATTGCATCCTCAGTGGTGCTCTGAATGGTGTTTTTGATTCTGCTCTCTTGGAAGCCATTGTACCTGTGCTACTGAGAGGCAAACAAACACCTGTGATACCTGGAGACATAGCAACACTCATGGCAAGCAATTTGTCAGTTGAAAACCAAAAGAAACTGGAGGACTGACATGCAACATACCTGTGTGATTGTCTGTGAATATTGTGCAATTTTCACTAGGAGGCTGGGAGACTGACTGCCAAAACTGCACAAGGCACAGTCCAGGCTAGCTTGCCAAGGACTGAAACCGCACAATGCACAATTTCAGTTAGTAGCGACATGCAAACTAGCAAACTGCATTGCACAATTTCAGGGGCCAATAAGGCACTACTTCCCAGAATTGCGCAATGCAAACTTGTAGGTCAGTGTTGGGCCAGACTTGCGTAATTTTTGGAGGGAAGGTAGAGCCTTCAGTTCCAAAAATGCGCAATGCTAACCTGGCAAGGCAAGCTTTGGGCTAAGGCAACCCAGACCTGTTGACGAGTGACTGAAAACATGAGAAGTCTGAATGCATGGTGAAATTGAGTGTAAACAAGATTGAATGATCATGCATGCAAAACAACAAGTGCAAGATTCAGAAAACGGGAAAACATGCATGTGTATGAAATGGGTCGCCACAACAGCGACAGTTGGTGCAAAAATAGTGTCATGCATGCGACAATAGTGAGATGCAAATGAAAACTAAAACGATGCTTCTATAAGCTAACAAACATCAAAATGATAGCAAGTGCTCATTGAAATCAAATAGACAACACTCACACAAAGGAAAACACAAAATGTGATAAAAACACAGCATAAGACATGCAAAGCGGGCTTACCCCGAAACAACTAAGTTGAATGTGCCGACGATTCCTAGATGCGATGTGGGATGTCAGAGCTACAAGATCGTTGTGAGGAATGAGCTTTGCAGCATTCGGTTCATAAGTTTTGATAAAATCGAGTTTATGACGCTCATGCCATAAATCTAGGAAAAGCGACACTTGGCGGGAGGTTTTCTAAAATGAGCATTGCATGTAACCTCCAGTTGCTAAAAATAGATCCCTAAATCTAGGGATGCCTTTGCATGCTGCTTTGAGAAAAGCAGTCCATGCATGCCAATCAGTTTTGCTTGGTCCCAGAAGGAATCGGTCAACCTGAAGGTACATGCATCGGTCTGCAAGCCTGGGATGAAAATTTGTGCAGTTCCTGGGTTAAGCTGGGGTTGTCACACAGGATCATGGTGGTATCCAATGTAAATCCAAACATTTCACTGAAGAGCTTTTGCAACCAGACTGCATCACAAGAGGCCATACTAGCAGCAATATACTCTGCCTCGGCAGTGCTCAAAGCCACCGACTTCTGCTTCCTGCTCATCGAGGATGTTGAGGCAGATCCCAAAGAGAAACAACACCCGAAAGTGCTCTTTCGGTCCACCACACTACTTGCCCAATCAACATCGATATATCCATGTAGTCTCATATCTCTAGCAGTGTATCTCAACCCATGAGTGATTGTGCCACGAAGATATCTCAACAGGTTCTTGGCACCAATCCAATGTGAGTGGTGAGGCTCAACCATAAGTTGACTCAACGTGTTGACTGCAAAACATATATCCGAACGAGAGTTCACCAAGAACACCAATGCTCCAATGAGTTGACGATACTCGGTAGCATTTCGTAAAACGGGTCCGACAGCACTACCGCTTAACTTTTTGAAGTCAAGCTCCATCGGAGTAGTCATGGGCTTGCAGTCCAGCATACTGAATCTCTCCAATATCTTCACCACATATTTTCCTTGAGATAGAAAAATCTCCCTTGGCTTCTGCCAGATTTCTAGTCCTAGGAAAAAGTGCATTAGCCTTAGGTCCATCTCCAATTCAGAAGCCAACTCCCTCTTACATTTGTGAATGAGAGGGTCTGCACCTGTTAGAAAGAGGTCGTCAACGTACAACACCAGTATGAGAGTATTGTCATCTTCAACCTTAAAGTAAAGGCTAGGGTCGGCTTCACTCCTAGTGAATCCCAGCTTCATCAAGTAGCTATCGATCATCTCATACCATGCTCGGGGTGCTTGCTTCAGCCCATAGAGGGCCTTCTTCAACCTGCACACATGAGATTCTCGATCATGAATGTCAAATCCTTCGGTTTGCTCCACATAGATCTCCTCTTTGATCGAACCATGCAAGAACCCGATCTTGACATCCATTTGATGTAGGTTCCATCCTTGCAAAGTAGCAAGGGCTATAATCGAGTAGATGGTGGTATATCGGGCAACAGGTGCAAATATCTCGTCATAGTCTATACCTTCCTTCTGAGAGAAGCCACGAGCGACAAAACAAGGCTTATACTTTTCCGCACATCCATCAACTGCATGCTTTATCTTGTAAAGCCATTTCAAAGTGACAATTGCTTTGTCCTGGGGTCTGGGGACCACATCCCAGACATCGTTTTTCATGATGGACTCATATTCCTCAGTCATAGCATCCTTCCATGCTTGATGCTTGACAGCTTCTGCGAATGACGAAGGCTCATTTTGGATGATCGTGCTCATGATGGTCAAGTATCCTTGATACCTGGTCGGCTTCTTACTTCCTCGGAAGGTTCCCCTGGGTGCAACGTGCCCTCAGCATCATCAAGTGTCCCCCTAAGCCATGAAGGCGTCTTCCTAGAAGAGGAAGGCTCTTGCAGAGGGGGATCAATAGGATCCATAGGTTCTTCCACATCGGGCATCGTCTCATCTTCCTTTTCCTTTGGTTCCCTGGTGTCAGCTTCTTTAGATCCCCCTGAGTAGGAAGATTGTCAACTTTGCTAAGAGCTGTATCTTCATCAAAGGTGACATCATGGCTAATTTCGATTTCCCTTTGACCAACCACATAGATTCTATAGCCCTTAGTGTTTTCTCTATAGCCAAATATTCCTTTCTTTCCAGATGCATCCAATTTATTCCTCTTCTCCTTCGGCACATGAAAATATACCAAACTTCCAAAAATTCTAAAATGAGATATGTCAGGTTTCTTACTAGTGAACATCTCTTCGGGAGTCTTGGAACCCAATGCTTGATGAGGGCATCGGTTTTGCACATATACGGCGGTATTCGCAGCTTCGGCCCATAGAAACTTTGGAAGTCTTTGATCGTGAAGTATAGCACGAACAACTTCCACAATCGTACGATTCTTCCTTTCCACCACACCATTCTGCTCAAGAGTATATGGTGTTGTAGTCTCCCTCTTAATGCTAGCCTCTTTGCAAAAGTCATGGAACTCATTAGATTCATACTAAGTCCCATTATCAGTCCTTAAGATCTTGATCTTCTTTTCAGTTTGATTCTCGATCAAGGCTTTGAAGTGATGAAACCAAGTGAACGCTTCATCCTTCTTTTTCAATAAGTATATCCAATTCTTGCGAGAATAATCATCTGTAAAAGTGAGGTAATATAAACATCCTCCCAAAGAGTTCACAGGCATCATACCAGATATGTCTGAGTGAACCAACTGCAATATTTTGGAGGTCTTGCTTTGGCTTGAGGGGAATGGTCCCCTTTTGAGCTTTCCTTCGGCACATCCACGACATACACCTTCTTGCTCTACTCGAAACTCAGGCATCCCTGTCACCATTTGTCTTGCATTGGGTAGAGCTTTATAATGAAGGTGAGCAAACCTCCGATGCCATAGTTCGGACTGAAGTGATGTGTCACAAGACATGACACCCAGCGAACTTCCTCCGACCTGATATAATGAATCGACTCGAAAACCAAGAGTGAAAGCTTCCTTAAAATTCTTTTTCCATACACGTACCTTGCCATTGATGAAGGTTACCTTGTAACCTTTGTCCTCCATTGCCGAAACGGACACCAGGTTCTTTTTGAGATTAGGTACATATAGGACTTCTTGCAAATGAATTGTACTACCTTGATTGAATTGAATAGTGACATTCCCTATGCTTTTCACGGAATATTTTGCGTTGTCCCCAAGAACAATTTCCAGGTTGATCTCCTTTTCTATTAGATTGGAGAGCTTCTTTGTAGCCAGTGAAGTGCCTTGAGGCACCACTATCAATAAGTCAATTTCCTAGTGTGTCAGGGAGAGTAGTAGTAGAGAGGGCCGCTGGTAGACAATATTCATATTGCTTATTGTTAGCAATGCTAGATTCATACCTGGAGTTTCTTGCCTTCTTGAAGGGTTGTCCTCTTCCTTGATTTCTGACATTTCTTTTACCTCTGCCATTGGACCTGCCATTCCTTTGATTGCCTTGAGAGTGATTTTGGTCATCGTCATGGTGTGAGTCCCTTTTATCAGGGCACTCCCTCGCATAATGGCCCATTTTATTGCAATTGTAACATCGTCCTTTTCTTGCACCCTTCGGTTCAGCGTTTCCTTTGGATTTAGCCCCAAAATTGTTTCTTCTTTTAGCATGAGAAGAAAAGGCAGAGGGATGGCCTTTAAGTGCGGGCATTTTGTTGATTTGGGGTAGCATCAGATGTGCTCTAGCCACGAAATTTGGTGGAGAGGTTGGGGCACATGAGATCTCCAATGCCCAGAAAGGGTTTGGGCATATTCTAAACAGATAAGGAGATATTAAAATAATTAATATTTTTAATGGAGTCTCTAAGTATAAACTTAGGGAAATAAAATATTAATGTGTATTAATATGAATCTGTGTTAGAATGGCCCAAAAGACATGGATCAAGCCAGATCTAATCTTAGTCGTTGATTAGGGACTTAATCTCGGCCGTTGATATGTCAACAGGAAAAGTATAAGAGGAGGCTTGAGGGTCACTTGGAGAATACACTAGAGTGATCAATCATTCTATTCTCTAAAGTGGGGTTTGCTAAGAGAGATAGAATCAGTGATCGGAGAGCAGCTGAGGGGCATTGAGTACAGAGAGATAGAGAGGCAGAGATAGTGTCAGGAGAGCAACAGAGCAGCCAGAGAGAGTGACACAGGAGTAGCCAGTGCTCACATAGGGCCACGCAGAGGCAGCGAAGTGCTGCACGAGCACCAGAGAGGCCAGCGTAGTTGATGTAGAGGTTCAGAGAGCTGATGCAGGATCTCCTGTGGCTAATGCAGACCAAGATAGGCTGACAGGCCAGCATTGGGCTAGGAGAGGCTGACGCAGTCCAGCTTTGGTAGACGCTGGGGTTTCTAGGGCAGATTGGTGCTAAGTAGCTACTGGCAAGATTATTCGAGGTTTCAGCGAGTAGATTGGTTAGAAACTGTGAGATATTACTGCCAAGGAAATTCTTTGTTAGCTAGGCTAGTTTCGACACCCAGATTGTACTGTGATATTGCTTAATAAAAAAACCCTTAGATAGCTGCACCGGTTTTCCCACATTGGGTTTTTCTTGGGACATTGGTCCAAAAGTAATGGTGTCATAAGGTGTGATTGTTTCTGTTTCCTTTTGTTGTTGATTTGTAATAGGTTGAGCATGCACTAGTGTTTATTTTCAGTGTTTACATTGCAAATAACTTGTTAAGTAAAATAACAAGTAGGTAGGAATAAATCAGATAGAGTGCATGGAAGGTTTCTAACTAAGTAAACTTAGAAACTTCAGCATGGTATTAGAGGGTTATTGCAAATCATAGGAGGACTAAAGGACATCAGTCGAGCGGAGTAATAACAGCAGAAAACAACTGTCCCGAGGTGATAGATTCTGTTTCTAGCAGCGCAGAAGCCAAGGAGAGCGATGCAGAGCCAGCCAGGGCTCACGCAGGGCCACGCAGAGGCAGTCGAGATCTTCGTAGAGCCTCAAAGAAGCCAGCATTGCTGACGCAGAGGGCCAGAGGGCTGACACATGACCTCCCAGGGCTGATGCAAGACCCATCCGGGGTGACGCAGGGCCAGTGTGAGGCAGAGAGGTGCTGACGCAGTCCACAGATAGGTAGTTGTTAGGGTTAGAAGGTTGTAGGAATATTGTAGAGTGGAGCTTGTGAGGTACTGTAGTCAGAAGTACCTGACAAAGCAGGGCCAGAGGAGTTGCTACCGAGGGTTTCTAACTGAGGAACCCGGATCAGTGGCGCGGTTGCACAAGACGATTAGAGTAGGGGGCATCTCGACAAGCGACAGAAGGATTTCCAGGAGGGAAATCAAGACTTAGAGGGAGCCCAGAAGAGAACCTTCAGACGGGAAGTAGAGACTCAGAGGAATCAAATAGAGAACTTCTAGGAGGGAAGTAGAGGTGCATCATGGCACTACACGGAGTAAGAGATTAGGATAGACTGGACAGAGCATTGAACTTCGCAGTATGGAAGGCCAGAATCTTATCTGTACTTGATAGGAATCGTGTCAAGAACTTCTCCTTTAAGGTAATAACTGTCCCAATGTACCCCAGTGATAATGACAGGTATGAGGAGGCGATGGCGAGGGCTAAGAACATTATCCTTGACGGGGTCAAGGGTCATGTAGTACCATACATAGCCGAGAAGGAAACGACATTTGAGATGTGAGAGGCTCTCAAGAAGCTGTACCAGCATACTTCTGTGCAGAGAAGAATGCTGCTGGAGAATCAGATGAGGTCATATCAGATGAAAAAGGGACAATCGATTGACACCTTGCTTCAAGGACTGAATAAGATCCGAGACCAGTTGATTGCTATAGGGGTGACACTGGATCAAGAGCTAATGGTGAGGACAACCCTGAATGCTGTCTCAGAATACTGGGAAGTATTTGTCTAGAGTATATTGGGCAGAGGGACACTTCCACCTTGGGAAGAGATGTGGGCAGCTCTTCGCCAGGAAGAGATCAGACCACAGTCGAAGACGGGTAGTAGCAGCAAGGGGATCAAAGTCAAGCAGGAGGAGGAAGATGTTGCCCTAACATTTGAGGGAAAGCAGGAAATGCAGAAGAAGAAAGATCTCTCCAAGGTCAAGTGCTTCCACTGTGGGGCGCTGGGTCATTATGCAACCCAGTGTCCAAGGAAGAAGAGTAAGGGAGAGTCTTCCGAGACTAAAACAGCGCTAGAATGGGCAGAGAAGGAAGTTTTGACAGATGATGATTGTGCCATGAGTGCACATGCACCACTTGAGCGGAAGTGGGGAGACATCGAATTGTAGTAAGGAGGACTACAAGCGATGAGGGGCAGGATCCTCGAGGTACCCAACCTCTTGGATTAGAGCTTGCTACGACAACCCCGTCGAGGAGTAATAGGACTGACTGAATCGGGTAGAGACGGATGCGGATGGAGCGACAGAGAGAGCTACAGTGCAAGAGTCCCGAGACAACGCGAGGCTAGCACGCTGCAGCAGTGCAAGAGGCACTGGAGTGTTGCACCAGTGCAGGATGGCACAAAGAGGTGTGCAACGATGCGAGATGTAGGGAGTTGTTGCAGCAGCAAAGGTCAGAGAGGGAGCACTTATCAGCAGCAGAGGGAGCTTCAACATCAGTGGGTGTCTCTAGCCCAATAGAAATGTCACATTGGGTGATCAGTTACTTAGTTCTTAGTAACTAAGTTGTACTGCAGCAGTGGGCAGCGCGATGCAACATGATGAGAGGTGGTACAGTGCGGATGCAGTGCTGGGAGAAAGGACCAACAACAACACGGATGCAGAGGGAGCTGTCGTACAAATGCAACAGTGGTAGTGGCAGAACCATGGGCAGCAGTACATGATGCAACAGTGCAGAGGATGTTGGGCAGGGAGGCCTAGCATCAACACAAGTATCGATGCCAGATGATCAGATTAATACTCAGTAGGGAGTATTGCTAGAGCACAGTCCTCGCTAAGAGTGAGTGTTGATTCGCGGTAGCATCGGATGTGCTCTAGCCACGAAATTCAGTGGAGAGGTTGGGGCACGTGAGATCTCCAATACCTAGAAAGGGTTTGGGCATATTCTAAACAGATCAGGAGATATAAAAATAATTAATATTTTTAATGGAGTCCCTAAGTCTAAACTTGGGGAAAATAAAATATTAATGTGTATTAATATGAATCTGTGTTAGAATGGTTCAAAAGACATGGATCAAGCCAGATCTAATCTTAGCCATTGATTAGGGACTTAATCTTAGCCATTGATATGTCAACAGGAAAAGTGTAAGAGGAGGCTTGAGGGTCACTTGGAGCTATGTTACTTGGGAGCGGGAGCGGAAGCGGGGAGCGGGAGCGGGGAGCGACCATTTTCAGAAGCTCCTGGTTTGGGAGCGAATCCGGGAGCGATTTTTTAAAAATATA